>JAFEMH010001907.1:0-227500 GCA_022495995.1 Adenophora triphylla var. japonica
TATGTTTTCAGATAGTAGTATGGGCAGATATGTGTATTGTGTGGCATAGTGTATGCTGGTATAAGATGGGGAGATAGTGGTAGGTATTACAGCGTATATGGTGCATATGTGCATACATAGTATGTGGTATAGTGCATGTGGCATAGCGTATAAACAGATGGTACAGTGTATAAACAGGCATAGTGGTATGAAGCAGTGTATATTAAAGGTGCAGATATGGTATTGTGGTATAGGTATAAACAGATAGGTATTTAGTGGTATAGTGCCAGATAAACAGATAAGCAGATAGGCATGTGGCATATGGTATATATAGTACAGGTATGGCATAGGGCACAGTAGCATAGTGGTATAGCATGTGGTATAACAGATGTAACAGATAGGTATAACAGATAATGATGGTGGTATTAACAGATAAAGCAGATAAATATATTGGTATAGCGTATAGTGGTATAGTGTATAGTATATGTTGCATAGGGCATAGTATGTGGTATGGTGGCATTGGGTATGTGTGGCATAGGGCACAGTGTGTATGTGGTATGTGGCATAGGTATAGTGGTATGTGCCAGATAAGGTATGTGGTATTGTGGCATGGTAAAACATAGTAGCATAAAGGTATGTACAGCTGTCAGTATGTGGTATAAAGCAGACAGCTGTATGTATAGGTATAGTGTATAGTGGTATATGTATAGTGGTATAGGGTATAGTGGTATAGTGTATAGTGGTATAGTGTAGTAGGGTATATGTGGCATAGTATGTATAGGGTATAGTGGCATAGGACATAGGGCATGAGATAGGTATGTGGTATAAGGGTATGTACAGATAACAGATAGAAGATAAGGTATAGTGGTATAGTTGTATAGGTTATAGTGTATAGTGTATAGTGTATAAGGTATAGTGTATAGTGGCATAGTGGTATAGTGTATAAGTATAGTGTATAGTGTATAGGAAGATAAGATAGTGATATAGTGTATAGGGTATAGGGTATAGGGCTATGGCATGTGGTATAAACAGATAGTGGTATAACAGATAAAGGGTATAAAAGGTATAGTGTATAGTGTATAGTGTATAGTGTATAGTGTATAGTGTATAGTGTATAGTGTATAGTGTATAGTGTATAGGGTATATGGTATAGGGTATAGTGTATAGGGTATAGTGTATAAGGTATAGGGTATAAGGTATAGGATATAGGGTATAGGGTATAGGGTATAGTGTATAGGGTATAGGGTATAGGGTATAGGGTATAGGGTATTTATTGACTCATATTTATTTTTTTAGTGTAATTTAAAATAATTTTCATGTTTTATATAATTATAAAGAATGATATTTATTAAATTAAAATTAATAAATATTTATGTGGTATTTATTTTTTTAAAAATAATATTTATTGACTCATATTTTTTTATGAGAGTAATTTAAAATAACTTTCATATTTTACATAAAAAAAATAATGATATTTATTAAATTAAAATTTAAAAAAATATTTATCATTTATTTATTTTTTCAAAAATATCATAAATATTTATGATATTTTAATGTTTTTTAGTTTTTTATTTTGATATTTAGTTCTAAAAATAAACAAAAAAAACAAAAAAACATTAATTTCACCGTCGAAATATTTCCGACGCCGATAAATTAAAAAATTAATTACTCGCGACGGAAATATTCCGTCGGTGTAATATTCCAAAAAAATAAAAATATTTTAATTTCACCACGGAATATTTCCGACGCCGTTAAATAAAAAAATAAAAATGATATATTTCCACCGTCGGAATAATTCCGTCGCTGATAATTATTTAGCGGCGGAATATTCCGTCGGTAAATCAACCGCGAAAATAGTGGCGGTAATTAAACGAATATTCGAGGAATATTCGTTTTAGCGGCGGAATTTAGCGGCGGAATTAAATTCCGTCGCTAAATTTGACGCCAAAATAATTCCGACGCTAAAGCTTATATTCCGCCGCTATTTAGCGACGGAATTAGTCCGTCGCTGATAATTCCGTCGCTAAAATACCTTTTTCTGGTAGTGTTAATAGGCTACCTACGTATCCTTAAGAGGAATCAAGCCGGCCGTAGTTCGAGTCTTTGACCCTGGAGATGATGGCGTTTTAGGTGCCTCGAACCTTGAAAAGCGAGCTCTGCCCGATCGGGTCTTCCCGGAGAGAAACTTCTCATTGGGATAAGAGATGACCATTTTGGTCGGAGGGCTATCTGCTCTGCTGGGGATAGGAATGACCATTTTGGTCGGATGGCTATCCGCTCTGCTGGGGATAGGAATGACCATTTTCGGTCGGATGGCTATCCGCTCTGCTGGGGATAGGAATGACCATTTTCGGTCGGATGGCTATCCGCCTGTGAGGATAGGAATGACCATTTTCGGTCGGATGGCCGAATCCCTAATGATAGGCTACTACGTATCCTTAAGAGGAATCAAGCTCTGGGCCTGTAGTTCTGGGTCTTTGATCCACGGAGATGATGGCGTTTTAGGTGCCTCGAACCTTGATGATGGCGTTTTAGGTGCCTCAAACTTTGAAGATGGCGTTTTAGGTGCCTCGAACCTTGATGATGGCGTTTTAGGTGCCTCGAACCTTGATGATGGCGTTTTAGGTGCCTCGAACCTCGATGATGGCATTTTAGGTGCCTCAAACCTTGATGATGGCGTTTTAGGTGCCTCGAACCTTGATTTGAAATGGCCTTTCGGTGGACTTTGTCTTCTGCCGAAGGAGAGAGGCGACCGTTTTGAGTGGCCGACCTAATGATAGGCTACCTACGTATCCCTAGTGGGAATCAAGCCCTTTCGTAGTTCGAGATCTACTCGAGATTCCGTTGGCTTTGGGACTTCCGTTAACTTTGCATCGCCGGGATTTTGATTGGGAAAGAAACGGATTCCGTTATCTTTCTGAGAAATCGGTCTTACGTTTTACCGCCGTGAATGATTTTGATGAAAGAAACGGGATTCCGTTAACTTTCTGAGAGATCGGACTTACGTTTACCGCCGTTGATGATTTCGATGAAAGAAACGGGATTCCGTTATCTTTCTGAGAAATCGGACTTACGTTTGACTTACCGCTGTTGAATGATTTTGATGAAAGAAACGGGATTCCGTTAACTTTCTCGAGAGATCGGACTTACGTTTTACCGCCGTGATTGAAATTGATGAAAGAAACGGATTCCGTTATCTTTCTGAGAGATCGGACTTACGTTTTACCGCCGTCGAATGATTTTGATGAAAGAAACGGGATTCCGTTAACTTTCCTGAGAAATCGGACTTACGTTTTACCGCCGTCGAATGATTTTGATGAAAGAAACGGATTCCGTTAACTTTCTGAGAGATCGGACTTACGTTTACCGCCGTCGATTGATTTTGATGAAAGAAACGGGATTCCGTTATCTTTCTCGCAGAAATCGGACTTACGTTTGATCGCCGTCGAATGATTTTTGATGAAAGAAACGGGATTCCGTTATCTTTCTGAGAGATCGGACTTACGTTTGACTGCCGTGAAGCTCTTTTGAAGAGGGGGTTAACTTTGGTTAACTTTGGTTAACTCTGTTAAGTTGAGGACTAAACTGCAGAGTCCTGAAATTTTAAAGGGCAAAAGGGTCATTTTGACCCTTCAAAACCATCCGCGCGGATAGGAGCGTGACCTAGATTGGTTTTTATGAGGGCCAACGCCCTTCTTCTTCCCCGCCGCTTTTTTTCAAAAATTACGAGGGAGAGAGAGAAAAATTGCCCCAACCGCCATCAAGGCCAAAAAACTCGAAATCCTTCCGATTTTCTTCGATTTTTCAAGCAATGGAACACGGGGGAGTTGCTTTTCAAGGCCAAGGACGCGGTCCGGTCGCGGAGAGGCGATTAGAGCTCGTTCGAATGAGGAGACATTATACTCTTTCGCAATCGATTGCGGAGGAGCCCTACCCCGATGCGTGGCAACATTGGGCCACTGATCCGAGTCTCCGAACGGTATACTTCGAATCTTTTCGATCCCTTTGTCGATTTTTCATTTGAAATTGATTTTTTGTGATTTTTTTTTTTTGAATTTTTTTTTTGAAAATCCGAAAATCAATGTTCTTGGGCTTGAAATTTGATCTTGATGCTTTGCATGTTGTAATGAGTTTGTGGGTAACCCAAATGTGCATTTTGTTTGAAAAAAGAATGGGCATTTTTGCCAATTTTTTTTTTTTTTTTGTCCGAAAATTGTAATTAAATTTGAAAAATTTGTGTTTTTGACTTTGAATCTTGATTTTGATGATATGCATGTTGTAATGAGTTTATGGGTAACCCAAATATGCATTTTGTTTGAAAAAAGAATGGGCATTTTTGCCAAATTTTTTTTTTGAAATATGAGACTATGATGAAAAATTTCCCGAATTTGGGACGGACTTCTTTTTTTTTTTGTTGCAATGTTGACATGAATGTGTGCATGCTCTTTTTTTTTGTAAACGTAGGATTTTTTTTTTGCAATGAGATGATGATTCCATGAATGATATGTATGCATGTTATTTTATGAAAATGGGACGGAGTTTTCACTTCCGTCGAATGAATGTATGCATGTTATTTTATGAAAATGGGACGGAGTTTTTGCTTCCGTTGACTCCTTGTATGAATTTTTTCTTCATGTATGAATGAATGTTGATTGGGATTTGCTGAAAACTGCCTTCTTTTGTGCGAGAAAAATGGGGCTAGGTTCATTGCATGCTGTTATGCTGCCGAATTTTCTTCAAAATTTTATGATGCATGTGTATGCTCTCTCTTTTTTTTTGAATGCAAAATTTTGACACTTTTGACATTTTTGTTTCCCTTTCTTTTTTTTTTTTTTATTGCAGGGTGGAAACAATTTCGTGACGGAGCAGCTGAACAAGATGAAGACTCGAGGATCAGTGGAGTCTGTTATTGGTCTATGGGACCGGCTTCCAGATATGGGCAGAGGAGCGATGATGAGTCCTAGACAGATCGTCATTGAGACTGGCTTGTACGAGTTCATCGAGTGCTTGAGGGGGTTGGTCAAGTTTCCCAAGAGTAAGGGCCTGATCTTCGCTTGGCACAAAGATCGTGGGACGTGACCCACACATTTCACTTCTTCTGGGGCGAGGCGACGGTTACGCCTTCCGACTACGCTGCGATCACGGGCTTGTCCTTTAATGGACGCAGCATTGAGTGGAGAGACGGCTACAAATCCGGATCTCGCAGCCCTTCTAGGATTTTCCCTATTCCCAAAAAGGGGATGGGTATGGAGTACGCCGTGGTCGAGGGAAAGATTGTGGAGAGCATTGGGAGCTATGAGGCCGGGGACGAGAGGATAGGCGCCGAGCGCATTGCCGTGGCTTTTCTATGGTTTGCTTTTTCGAGCACCCTTTTGGACACGCCGAGGGGACGGCCGTTTTGCTTTGCCGCGGTCCCCGGAGGATGTGAGGATGGCCTGAGAGGTCTCTTGGGAGAGGCAGGGCTGGCAGAGCTCTATTTCGCTCTAGATCGGTATAGCCGAAAGGCTTTCAGTTCCTTGACATGCTTCGAGTTCCCTCTGGAGGTACAAACTTTCCTTTTACTTTCCCTCTTTTCCTTAAGCACGTTTTTTTTTCGCACTTAATTGATGTGATTTTTACCTTTCGCAGGTATGGGCGTTGGAGTTCTTTCACGTCACGATGTGGCGACAGCCGGCGGAGTATATCGGGCGTATCCGGCCATGCGTTCCTCGGTCCAAGTATGCCCGGGAGAAGAAAGGTTCCAGAGGGCGCACGACCCTCGATACATGGACCGCCCGCTCGACGGGGCCGAGACTGATGAGGGGATGATATTCTATCCCCGGGATCAAGTTTCGATGTGGCGCACTCGAGGGGCGCCGAGATATGGACCGTGCAAATGAGGATTTTGAGGGGCTTGACTTGCGACGTGTATTATCCGGGGAGAGAGTGACGCGCCAAGCATGGCGTGAATTCGCCTTGATGACACCGGTGGAGCCTCCCGCCGACATGATGCATCCGAGTGAGAGATCGGAGACCGGGGTGATTACCGAGGCGGCCAAGCACTTCGGCATTCGTGGCGATTGAGCAAGATCCGGTATTTGTCTTGAGGAGGCCGAGGATGCCCTGTGTTCTTGATAGAGAGGGATTAGGGATCCCGCGGTACCCTCGGACGGACTTTTCATATGTCCAGATGGGGTTAGATTGAGGGTGCAGATCCCCACCTCGAGCGGCTTCCACGAGCTTTCCGGCCTCGTCCGGTATGAAGGTATGGCTTCTCCTTCCCACCTCTTTTTTTTTTTTTGTCTTCTCCTTTCTTTCCCGTCATCATTTTTCGCCTCAATTATTTCGACGCTTGCTCCCGTGCAGCTTCCGGAGGTGGTCGTGGAGAAGCCGACGAAGCAGTGTGATCGGGCTAAGAGATTCATTCGTGAGGATGGTGGCTTGTGGAGCCCCTCAGCTAGAGCGAGGCGAGCACGCCCGGCGCCCGTCGAGCGGGAGGCTTCCCGAGCCTTCAGAGCGTTCTTCCGAGACTCCTCTTTCTCCTCTCATAGATCCCCGCGTGGTACTACCTTCGGATCACGTCATTCTCGAGATCCTTATGGACAGTGGACATGTCTCGGCATCATGGTGGATCTTCTTCGCACGTCCAGGAGTCCGACGCATTCACCTTCTGGATATGATTTCTTTGCAGATCTTGGCTTGCCCTATCGTGAGCGTGCCGGTTGGTCCCGACGAGCCTTCCTCCGAGACGAGGATGATGATTCTCGAGCCCGAGATCTTCATGGCTACCGAGGAGGCGGCCCGAGCCGCAAGAGGGATCGGGGAAGGCGCCCGCCACCGAGGACTCGATTGACTGATTTCGAGATCGATTTTTTGGGACGATTGTACCTATTTAGACATATACACTTTATTTTCATGCATATTTTTTTTTTTTTTTGCTTTTTCTTTTTTTTTTTTTTTTTTTTGGAATGTAATAATTTAGGATTATTGTTATTTTATTATTATTTTTTTTTGAATGCAATGCAGTATGAATGCAATGTTGCATGAGCCTGGTTTTTTGGCAAGGGTGTAGATGTTTGGTGTATGGACCGGTTTGGACAAAGCTTTGGCCGGGACAAAATATTCCTTTGTGGTGCCAGCTTAAATTGCAAAGAAAATTTTTTTGGTAACAATCCTATCCGCGCGGATGGGGATGACATCCGTCGTGGTTCATTTATTCTCGGTGGTTGGATCTGGCTTTGGGGCATAAATGTCACCTCGAAACTTCATCTTCTTCAGTTCAAACTGGAATTTCGGGAGAGAGAAGAGAGAAGCCATGGAAAATCTTAGAAGAACTCCATCAAAATTGTCCCAAGAATCCCAAATGTCATTTTTCAACAAATTCAAGGATTGGTCCCGGGAGGTTATGCATGAGAGGAGGTCATTCTTTGAAGAAAGGTACAAGGTGAAGTGCTTATGGTCCCTCAAAGAATTGGTTCCGGACTACGACCTCTTGAGAGCTTCTTCATCATTTTGGGATACTAGAAGGCATGTCTTTTGCCTTTCTTATAATGAGATGGTCCCGACTGTCGAAGAATTTCGGGCTTTGCTTGGTGGTCTCGAGGTGGATGAGATTGCAATTCCTTTGCCCGAGGAGCCTCTTTGTTGACAAGCCGTGCAACCTTCTTCATCTTTCCCTGAGGAAGCACAAGGTATGATCCGTAGTCCCGATCATTTTGATATTTCCGGTCTTCCCGATAGATTTAGGGGCTTAGGCTTGCTTGATGATGCCTATTGGGATGCTTTTGCACTTTGCATGTTTGGTACCTTGTTCATGGTTTATTCTTTCGGGATTTGTCATCGGGCTCTCGCTAGATGTAGTCGTTCATTGTCGCTGGGCGTAGATGTTGTACCTTTGATCCCGGGGGAGACTTTTCATGCTCTCGATAGGCAAGCTACCGGGAGACGGTATATGCACGGGGCAGCCCGCTTCTCTTGACTCGTGGCCGATGGAACGCCCGGGGGTTCTTCGGGAAACTTCTGATATGATCAAGCCTCGACATTCGCCAGAGAGGGGTTGCTGTAGATTTTGATGATCGTGGCTCATGGGAGCGTTGGATGGCTGGTCGCCGACAGAAGATATCGATGGTCGTGCCTTGTTGGCGGGTGGAGACTCGCAGTACTTCAGATCGGGTCTCATGTGGTCATGCTTCCGGGCTTTCTCACCCAAACTTCTACATTCCGGCTTTGGTTTTGAGACAGCTTTGGTTTGGAGCAGTTCCTTTGGAGGACTTTGATGATATAGCCACCAGGGTGGTGGCTTCGCTTCTATGGATGATCCTTCGGTGTTTCCTTTCTTTCCCGAGTATGGAGGTATGACGTCTTTCCTCCTCGGGTTATCCTCAGCGTCCGAGACCGGTGTTCCCGACCACTTGGTACCTGGATTGGTACGAGAGGCATTTGGGAGAGACTCGTATGGCTATTTTGAGACGGCGTGAGGCCATTGTGGGTGCGGAGGACCCGACAGCTGGGAGAGGAGGAGGGCCGAGGCGAGGGCCAACCCTCATGACAGAGCGGAGATGTTGTGACCGACTATGAGGCTTATGTCAAGAGACAAGGAGAGGAGGACTCCTATGCTACCGCCTAGGCTACAGGAGATGAGAGATGACGCTAGGGCTACTAAGGCCCCGACAGAGGCCGGTTTGATAGATCCCATTCCTATACCGCAGCTTGGTAGGAGGAAGACCGACATTTTTCCCGTTCGTAAGAAGAAGACTCGAAGGGGAAGAAGAGGGGAGAGGCCAAGCACGAGTGGCTTGGAGTGACCTTGAGGTTTCCGAGTATCCCTTTCTTGTCGTAGCATACATTAGTTTGATTATGTATCTTAGTTTCTTTTAGCAGTTGCCGCTGTAGGAATGAACCGAGCTTAGACTCATCAAAAAGTGTTTAACTTGTAATGAATATTTGAATTGCTTTAGAGTTTTTCGAGACGCTTTCATGGTCTGATCAATGTGTTGATGACAAAGTATGTCTCCTTTATTTGTGTTTTAGACCGAACCGTTTCCGCCGCCACGTTCCCTTCTGACAAAGGGCTCAGTCTCCGTAGTTCGACCCGGGTTTTTTTTGTTGTTTTTTTTTTGTTTTTTTTTTTGTTTTTTTTTTTTTTTTTTTTTTTTGTTTTTTTTTTTTGTTTTTTTTTTGGTGCAACCCCGTTTTTACATAGGTCGCCCTTTTCGGGTTTTCAACCTAGTTGGGTATTACTCTTTTAGCACTCCTTTTTTTTATATATACTTTTTTTTGTTTTTTTTTGTTTTTTTTTTTTTTTTTTGACTCGTTGTTTTACGCGTAGTATCTGCGCAGCCTTGTCACCATTCACCGGGTGTACAAAGGGATTTCCGTCGAGGTCCGCAAGTTGCATGGCTCCTCCGGAGAAGATCTTTCCGGACGATGTATGGCCCGACCTGCATGTGCTCCCATTTGCCGAGGGGGTTGATACGGACCGGGGCTTCTCTTTCAAAACGAGATCACCTTCCCTAATCTCCCGATGCTTTACTTTCTTGTCGAAGGCCCTGGCCATTCTCCCTTGGTAAGTTCGGATATGTTCCATTGCTTTCAATCGTCTCTCATCTAGCAGGGCCAATTCATCATGGCGACTTTGGAGCCATTCGACCTCGTTGATCTGGCTTTCCAACAGTACCCGGAGTGAGGGGATTTCTAGCTCGATTGGGAGTACGGCTTCCATTCCGTAGGTGAGGGCAAACGGTGTTTCCCCGGCTGCCATTCCGACGGATGTTCTCGTAGCCCCGTGAGTGCCAGTGTAGCTTCTCGGGCCAATCTCGACCTTGGACAGCCATTTTCCTGATGATGTTTTCCAGAGTCTTGTTTGCCGCCTCGACGGCTCCGTTGGTTTGGGGCCCGTAGGGAGATGACTTGTGACGGGTTATTCGAATTCCGCCAAGCACTGCCGCATTCCCCTTCGAAATGGGATCCATTATCTCGAGATGATTTCTACTGGCAACCCGTATCTCGCATATGATGTTCTCTTTGATGAAGAGGGCTACTTTCTTTGAATTGAGGATTTTGTAGGACTTGGCTGCAACCCATTTGGTGAAATAGTCCACTGCCACCAGACGAACTCATGGCCGTTGTCGCTCGGTGGTGTGATTTTGCCTATGACATCAATTCCCTAAGTGACGAAAGGCCAAGGGGTTGTCATGCAAAGATAACTCGTGAGGAGGCAAATGATTAAGATTTGAGTATCGTGGCATTTGTCGCAGCCTTTGACGAACCGGATGCGCCGGTTTCCATGGAGATCCAAAAGTACCCCATCCTCGCATGATTTGCATCGTGGCTCGAGCATTCATGTGGGGGCCGCAGTACCACCATGTATTTCTCTCATGAGTTCCGTAGCCTCTTGTTTGCCGATACATCGCAGAGGGGGCCTTGATAACGCTTCTTGTACAAAGATGTTTCCCAAAAGAACATAATGGGAGGCGAGTCGCCTGTGGCCGAGAGGCTTTTTGCTTTGATTCCTTCTTTATATTCCCCATCTTCATTTTTGAAGGAAGCTTCGCCATTTTTCGTGTACCGATAGATCCGAGTGTACCAGTGGATCACCGGCCGGTTCGGCCTCCGCTTCGATTTCAAAGCAATAAGCGGGGTTTTCTCTTCTCCCGACTCGAATGGTTTGACGGACTTTCCTTCGGGTATTTCAACGAGGGAGGCTAGTGCTGCCGTGAGCATCCGCAAATCTGCTGCGATCTCTCGGGCAAGTAATGAAAGCCGATCTCCTTGAATTGAGTTACTAGCTCTTCCATGTAAGTGTGATATTTCGCAGACCCGGGTCTACGGTCTTCCATTTGTTAGAGACCCGATTGATGATGAGGGCAGAGTCACCATACACCTCCAATTCCTTGATATTTTCTTTCAAGGGCGGCTTCCAACCCGGCTATGCAAGCTTCATATTCAGCAGTCATTGCTGGTGACCTCGAAGTTCAACCTTACTGCTATGGGGTGTGTTCGTCGCAGGATCGACCGTAAGCATTCCTATTCCGTTCCCTTTTGTTTGACGCCCCGTCGAAGAAGAGTTGCCAGCGATTTTCTCCTTCTAGAGCAAAGATTCCATAATCGGGAAATTGAGGTTCAGGTCCTCGGGATTCATCACTTGGGAAATCGGCCAAATGTTCTGCCATTATGCGTCCTTTTACGGATTTCCTTGAAACATAAGTGATGTCGTATTCAGCCAAAAAGAATGACCATTTTGCCAACCTCATGGAGATGGAAGGCTTGTCGAACGTATATTTGATGGGGTCTATCTTTGAGACGAGATGTATCGGTGAGACCGCATGTAGTGTTTCAACTTTCCCACTACCCATACCAAACCCGCGCAAGTCTTTTCACAAGCAGAGTAATTGAGTTCGCTTCCCGAAGCTTTCTCGCTCACGAAATAGATGGCGTTTCGACCTTGGAATCTTTCTTCTCGAGCTAGCATAGCCCCAATTGTCGTATCCGTGATGCTTAGATATAGCAATAGCGGCTTTTGCCGATGTGGTGGGCAAAGAATCTGGGGATTCACGAGGTACGCCTTGATCTGCTCAAAAGCGAGCCGGCATTCGGAGTCCATTTTGTGTAGGCATTTTTCTTCATCAACTTGAAGATCGGCTCGCAGATCGAGGTCACTGATTTACAAAGCGGCTTATGTATTGCAGCCTTCCCATGAAGGATTTCACTTCGTCGTTGTCCTGGTGGCTTCATTTCGACTATGGCCTTGATTTTCTCGGGGGTCTACTTCAATTCCCCGTTCGTCACCATATATCCTAGCACCTTGCCTCGTCTTACACCGAAGGTGCATTTGGCCGGATTCAATCTCATGCCGTGGTCTCGGAGGCGGCCGAAGAATTTTCTCAAATCAACAAAGTGTTGGCCATCTCGATCCTCTCTGAGTGTATTATCATGTCGTCCACATAGACCTCAATTTCTTTATGGATCATATCATGGAACAGAGCCGTAGCCGCCCTCCGGTACGTAGCCCCAAAGCATTCTTTAGTCCGAACGGCATGACCGTGTAGCAAGCATGTGCCCCAAGGGGTCGTGGAAGGCCGTTTGGCTTGATCCTCTTCTCGCCATTCTCGATTTGGTTGTAACCGGCAAAACCGTCGACGAAGGATTTAACTTCATGGTTGGCCGTGGAATCTACCAAAATGTCGATGTTTCGTGGGGAAATCATCTTTGACCGGCTTTGTTCAAGTCTCTCAAGTCTACGCAGACCGGATCTTTCCGTTGGCCTTGGTCACCGTTACTATGTTGGAAAGCCATGTAGGATATTCAATGACCCCGATGAACCCCGCCCGAGCATCTTTTCTATCTCCTCCTTTACTTGTAGGGACCATTCGGCTTAATTCTTCTTAGTTTCGCTTTATGTGCTTAACTTCCGGGTCGAGCGGTATTCGGTGCTCAACTATGGAAGGATCGAGGCCTCGGCATATCTTTATAGGACCATGCGAACACATCCACGAATTCTTTTAGCAACTCAATTAGTGGCATCCCTTTCAGTCCCTTCAAGAAACTACCAATCAAGGCGTCTCTTTAGGCTCTTCCGCAGCTCCCAAATTCACACTTGTCAAAATCTCTTCGGCAGCTTGGGCTCGATTTTCCTCTTTCCTGACAACCTCGCTTAAAGATTTCTTTGATATATTGTTCATTTAATGTGTCCGCTTCTTCATCTAGTGAATCGTTATTAACCGTTTTTAGATTATTAGTTAATTCATCATTAGTTAAAGTGGCAATCAAGGGATACTCGTAAAGGTTCGTCATTTCATTGAGAATAAAAGTGGAATACAAGATTGGCTACAATTTCGTGGTCTTCGTGCGTGAGGCCATCTGACGACTCGAAGACTCAAACTCAACAATGAGAGACTCCTGAGGACTTTACAAAGGTTGACACAAAGGGATCGGGGACCAATCCAAGCTTGGTGATCATTTCTTCTTTGGTCGCGGACGGGCCCGAGAGAGTTTCCCAATTCTTTAGCGGCATTGCCGTCGGGCCTCATGACTCTGGGGTTATCTTGTTTCGTTCTCCTTCCTCGCCTATTGCTATCATCTCTTTGTCCGAACCAGATCAATTGTGTTTGGCGCCCGAAAACCGAGCATATGAATGTAGGGATCTTCTTGCGATCCGCCGCATCCTCAATTCTCGGGAATTCTAACTCATCACAATCCGACCGCTCAATCCGTATGTAAGGACGTATTGCGTCTCGATGTGCCGCTGGAAAATCTCATGTCCCATGCTCGAGCGGAAAGGCTTAGCGGGTAGTTCTTCGAGGAGGACGTCCCATACGATGTTCATACATTCGAGTCGAGTCCGCCGGTACTTGTCGACTTTTATCATGAAAATCTCTTCGCTTGGCGAGGCCGTAGAACGGGTCTCAAGAATGCCGACAAATCTCTCGACCGGAGACCGGAGGTTTGTGTGCTCGTATCATGGCGGTATTCAGTGTTTCTTTCCATTCTGCCTCCAAAGGTTGGAAATAGCAATTGAACTTGATAAATCGAACTGCTTCAGGGTCTGCCTGCTTGAGTCCGTTGACATAGTTGGCATCACCGGATTCCGGGGGATTCTCGATGAGACTTGCCCCGATAGTCCCTTGGTCGATTCGGAGGAGGTAGCCCCCGTCTCGGCTAAGAGCATGCTTCGTGACGGTCTCGCTTCGCTCCCTATGAGGAAACCGTCGCCCTAATGACTTCAAGGTCCCCTTGCCGGTTAATGAACTTGACACATTGATGAAGAGTGGAGGCTATGGCTTTCATGTGGTGTAACCAAGGGCGCCCACAGAGCCGTGAATTCGGATGGGATGTCCATTACATGGAATTTTGCCGGCACCATTTGGGTTTCATACTGCAGTTCCGTAAGCACCGTCCCCAAGATGGGACGAGACGTGCCATCATATGCCTTGATTGACCGGGTAGATGGGATCATGTGCCTTTCATTGATGCGTAGGGCCCGCATCATGCTGAGGGGAAGGACATTAACGGCTGGTCCATTATCCACCAAAACCCCCGGGAGTGATACGGTGTTGAGCCGAATAGTGATGTACAAGGCTTCATTGTTCTTGGATACATCTCTTGGTAAATCTTCGTCGTATAAGGTGATCATGCTACCATATAGGCGGGGATCATAGATTTGGTCCTTGTCTCGAGATAGAGAGTCATCAAGCCGCCACTTCGTGCCTTTTTCTTGCGAGGTAGTACCTTTCACAAGCCCCCGGGTTATATTGAGGCCGCTTGTGGCGGTTGCCATCCCTGGCCAAGATGTTGATTGAGTGCGAGCGCCAAACCGGCGTTGGTCTTTCTTTGTCGGTGTACACTCTGAGCCGGACAACCGAACTTGGCTGATCCCGCGGGGATAGATTTCTGATTGGCAGAAATTACCTGCATCTACGTATTCTCGTGTCCGAGGGTCTCAATTCTATCGCCGGCAAGGCTTTTCGGCTTTTCTACCCCCGTTTGCTTGGGAAGACTCGGGCCGGAGTAGAGTACATAGTAATCAAATCCCCGCATGGCTCCCCGAGCGTACTCCACACCGGTATCACCGGCCTCGAACCTCTCCTTCAATTTTTGCCGGGAGGAAATTTTCTTCTTCTTAGGAGGACGGTCCTCGTGTATCCAAATTCCCGATAGTCCCTTTCAAGGCAATGGGACAATCACGTATATCCCACCAAATGTGTTCTACTACCGGTGGTGGATTTGGGACCTCGTGTTGAGCGGTGCCGGAATGACTTTGAGTTGAACTGTCCGGGAGATCCGCCGTTGGGCTCATCTGGAAGCGAATGGTTGGACTCGCCGGGTAATGAGAGGTATTAAGAGCCGGGAACAGCACATGTTTGTCCTTCGTGGAGCCCCTGGCCGCTTGGGAGATTGCTAATGTCCCGAGATGGCGTGTGGCCTCTTCGATCCAGGCTTGTTGTTTGTTCCGCGTTCCTCCAGGGCTTTGATGGCCGACCATATTTCTTCCACTGCTTCCCGATCTTCATTACCCATGCCGATATTTGCGGGATCGGTATCACTCGAGAGGGGACAACCGACGGTATGCCGAACTCTTTCGTCCCCGATCGCCGTTGGAATGGTGGCCCTTGAATTGCCGTTTGGGGGCCGCTGCCCCGTAAGTCGACGGGCAGAGTCCCGGCGGTGGAGACATAGGAATCTTGGGGTAGCATCTTGATATATCCGGGATGATTAAGAATGGGAGGAGAACTTTCTTCCTTCTTTGCGGTAAAAGTGCCATCGGAATTGAGACTGATAGTCAAATCATGACTTGCGACAACCCCGTAAGGTCGTCGATTTGAGCCTCATGTCGAAGTCTCATCTCGTTCTACCAACTGGAGCCATTGCTGGTCTGTCTGAGGGATTTTGGAGGACGGAGCGACGTTGTCCCCATCATTACCGGCTGATGCAGACATTCTGAAACCCGGAGTAGGAACAAACGGCGAAGCTGATGATGCACTTGACTCTTCCCAACTGATCAAACGGTGACCCGGTGTCCGGAACCAACCTTTGTGAAGAGCTGCGGGGGGAAAGACACAAGGTTTCAGAGATTTAGGGATTGAAGGAGGGTAGGTGTTTGGGCTTTGGGCTCATGCAACATGCAGTTATTTGTTCTAGTTTACTTAAAACATATTTTATTAGCCTAATCGGTTGGAAAAGATTGCTCTTCTTTTTCGCAAACTACTCGATCCCTGGATCGCGGGCCCCGTCACTACGTCTATAAGCCCTCGTATTCCACCCGTATTTCGACCTCCTGTGGTGGACACCGGCGAGGGTCCTATAGGGCAAGCGGGTCCCACCGACCGAAAGAAAAACGATCCTAAAAGTCTGGCGGGTAATCGAGTCTTAACGAGCATTCGATGTAAATTACGGACAAAGCTGACGTCAAAGTCAAGATCATGTCCGAGGGCTCGACAAAAAGTCGACATGATTTGGACTGATAAATGTCCACAATTGATCTTGACTTGTCGTCAATTAGGCCGTAATTAGGCATGGAATAATCATTAATCCTTGATGACTCAAAGGTCATGCCGGGAGTCCGTGTATAATTTGTGCCGCCGAGCCGAAGTCAAGGCGCCGGCCAATATCTTGGTCAAAGTCTCATGGCGGAAAACCGCATGACTTCGACTGATTAGTGGTCCCCGAAAGATATTGAGTCGGTATGCCGACAAAGTCTTGAAAGGAAAGGTCTATACACGTACAGGCATGACACGTACTGCACTAAAAACCAACCGGGTCTCGGACAAAGTGTGTCACGGACAAGTGCATGGTCGACACGAGGCTCCATGGGATGTTTGGGTAGTCCTGTGCTTGCACCGAGAGGCGTAATAAGACCAAACGGGCCGCGACAAGGATTTCCCCGGGTTAGGGACGTAGTGTGCAGTGTAAGGTCACGTGCGCGTAGTGTGCAAGCAGTCTATCTTCTTTTTCTGAGTAAAATAGAAATTTTTCATGTGTCTTAAAAAGAATGATGCATGATTTTTTTTTTGAAAAATTTCTTTTTTTTTTTGAATTTTTTTTTTTTGAATTTTTTTTTTTTTGAAAATCTCTTTTTTTTTTTTTTTAAATTAAATGCACACATAAGCACATAAACACATAATTCAAAATCCGAGGCAACGGGTCCAACAGTCAAAATTTTGACTTTTCCGAGGCGGCCAAAACAACACAAAAATGTGAAAAATCAACACACACCACAAACGATTTTAAATGTCGGGACGGAAGCTTGACCCTCAAAAGCTTTTTTTTTTTGAAAACAACGATACCGGTACGCGGGATTGTTAAACCACAATTTATCCCCGACTCGTGTTAGGAGGCGATAACGGAAAGTTTAATGGTTTCCACCAATATACCAAATATCATTTTTTTTTAAAGCTGAATTTCCCCAGCGGAGTCGCCACTGTGATGAATGTGCCAATTTTTCCGAAAGGACTTTGAAATTTTCGTTTCTTTGAAAACCAATCGAAAAAAAATCGGAGTCGCCACGCCATTTTTATTTTAAGGGCCAAAACTTTGAAAAATGCCCGAGATTAGAGATTTGGGTTCGGAGGTCACGTTACACGCCGGAAAGGACGTTAGTGTGCACCCGGAATGCCTCGTAAAACGAGTCTTCCAAGCTAAAAACCATTTGTTTGTGTGTGTGTGTGTGTGTGTTACTTTGGCCAAAATAAGTTGAAACTGAGGAAAGTAAAAATTGGAAATTCTTTATTAGACTTTGGACAGATACCATGATTTTTGGTGTGATTTTTGGGTTGAGTTTTGGTACTCAAAAGATTTTTGGAAGTTGAAAACCATTTCTGCCAGAATGAAAAAGGCAGTGGACACTTGATTTTGAAATGGACTTTAGGGCTTAAAAACTCCAGAATCTGGGAAAAGTCCGAGAATGAAAAATGTTCAAAACACCTTAAATAAGGTTTCTGTAAAAGAACTTTTCATTTTGGAGATGATTTGAGGGCCCAAAACCTTCTGGAATTCTCAGGTATGAGATCTGGACTTCCAGAGACTGGTGATCTGACCTTCAAAAGAAAATTTGAAAAATGGAGTTTTACTCACGAAAAAAATAAATTAAAAATATTTCTGGAAAGCTCTGGATGTTGGCTACAAAAAGTGTTTTGTAGTCAACACCAAATTTCAAGTTTATCTGTGTCCAAAAAATTAGACCATGGACTGGGGTCTTAGAAGATTGCTACTGGACAGCAACTTCTTCTTGAAGAAAAACATGATTTTAAATGGGATTTGGCATCCATGCTTGTCCCCATTTCCCTAGGTTTTGATTAGTGATCACTTGAAATTTTAGTGGTGAATCAACTATATCAAACCATCCTTGGGGTACATTAGGACTAAGCACATCATTTGCTTGGGAAGGGGAATTTTATCCTTTGAAAAAGAGATTTGATGTATGAAAATGATTTTTAGGGTTTTGAAAATGTGTTTTCTTTGCAAGTAAGTAAGAACACTTTGAAAATAATGTTGATCCTTGTAGAAGATCATCCATGGAGATGAACTTCCATGGTGATCTTCTTGGATCTAAGACAAGAAGATGAACAAACTACATTTTGGAGTTTGAAAATGTATGCATGAATGAAGGAGTTTAGGGTAAGGAGAAGGAGGGTTTACCAATCTTCTTTGTGTTTTGAGTTTTTGGCTTGAATGTAAGAGTGTTTGAGGCTTGAATATGAGAGTGTTTGAGTGAGTGTGATTTTGGGTGAATAGTTGAGAAAAAGGTGACAATTCTAGAGAATTCTCACTGTTTTCTCTATTTTCGCCAAGGTGCAGCTTGCAAAACGTTTTTCTCTTATTTCTGAGACTGAAGGCCTCAATTTATAGCCCTCTGGAAATGACAAAACCATCCGCGCGGATGGTTCCTGCATCGTGCACTGTTCATTAATTGCAGCTGCAGGCTTTGGACACAAAGAATATTTCAAAAAAAAAAATCAAACTGGTTATGTTTTTCAACTTACCAGATTCGGATTTTCTTAATTCTTTTACTTTTTGAGATTCTATTGTAGGTTTAACCTTAAATAACAATGCCCACTTTGCCCTTGCTTTGTTAGAAATGTTAGGGATGTTAGGAATTGTTAGGAATGTTATAAATTTCGTTAATTTTCTAACGAAAATACTAACAATCTCAAATTGGAGCACTTACAGTTGGTAGGTCGCTCCTGCATTCTTTAACCCGAACGGCATCATGTTGTAGCAATAGATGCCACCAGCAGCTTGAAATGTCGTCTTCACTATGTCGTACTCATGCATCTTGATCTGATGATAGCCTGAATAGGCATTTAGAAAGCTGAGGGTAGAATGGCCAGCAATAGAATCAACGAGCTTGTCGATTCTAGGGAGAGGATAGCTGTCCTTTGGGCAGGCAAGGTTGAGATTGGTGAAGTCGACGCACATTCTCCACTTGCCATTTGACTTCTTCACCATGACCACATTGGCTTACCAGGTTGTATGTGTGGCCTCTTTGATTATACCTGCACTCAAAAGTTTTTGTACCTCGAGTTTTATAGCTTCCTCCTTGTCGCGAGCGAAGCTTCTCAGCCTCTGAGGTTTGGGCTTTATGGTCGGGTTGACCTTCAGTCTATGAACATCGACCTCCTCCTTAATCCCCTTCATATCTTCTACTCGTCACGTAAAGACATCGTTGCTTTCCTCTAGCAGCTCGATGATCTCCGCTCTTTCCTCGGTTGATAGCTGCTTTCCAATCTGAATTTTCTGTTCGGGATAAGAAGGATTTGTGATCACTGCTTCCAATTCGTCTACAGCCTCTAGCTCTGGGCCATCTATGAATTGTAGGGTCTCAACGATGACCTCTCTAACCCTCTGTCTTTCCTCGGCCCCCAAGTGTGGAGCTACCTCAGCTATCATGTCATCTAGCTTGTCTGCGATCTCACTGGTTGTGGCCCCCGAGTTATTGTCGACTTGGAGGCATAGCTCGCATATGAGGACTTGGTCGACCATAACTGTATCTGGATCGACCGCTGTGACTTCAGAGTGACGTGTCGACTCTGCCATGATCTCGTCATATGAGCGATAGGTCGACTCTTCCACATTGGTGATCGTAGATAGTCGAGTAGTTTTGGTGACCGATTGAGACAGCTTTAGGTATCCTTCAGCAGTTTCAACCTCTAGTTCCCTTTTCTTTCTTTCTCGAAGGACGTGATCAAGGTATGCTCGAGCTGTGCCTTATACACAGCCGACTCCAGCTGGTGTGGGGAATTTAACTCGCTGATGGGGGATTGAGGCCACCATTCCAAGTGTGACTGATGGATGTGTATTTACCCATCCAAATGATGCACTTTTAGGCTTTCTTTGTGTTCGATTCCCGAGTTTTATGTATATTTGATGTGGTTTGTGAGTATTTTATGAGTACAGGGTATAGAGCTGATTAAAGGTGCATTTTATGGCTAAAAAGTGCAAAAGGAATAAAGTGGAGCGGAGCAGAGAAAAAAAAAACTGAAATTACGAGCTCAAGGACTAAACTGGCATTTGGAAGCTTTTGGACTAAATTGGAAATATTGGAAAATTCAGGGACTGAACTGGGAATATGGAATTTTTGGACGAATTTAATATATAAAAATTCCTGGGATAAAATGAAAAATAAAAGTCCAAAGAGCGAAACGCAGAAGAAGTCATTAAAGTGGTCAAAGTGCGACTGCAAGATAGCGGGACGAAACGAATACTAAGTAATACAAAAAAAAGGGCCACGGCATTGCATGGTTGGCCGAGGAATTGGGGCCAGCTTCTAGGCAATGGCCGGCCATTCAAGAGTTTCTGGGCCAAGGCAATTGGGCTGAGCAAGGAAGGACGCGCTCCAGCAAAGGCGGCCGCGCTACAGTGATGACATTCTCGGCCAAAGTTCGGCCCATTAGAGCGACCGCGCTTCCATCAGGGCGGCCGCGCTTCTTCCAGTTTTTCAGCATTATTTTTACGTATCAATTGAGGGGCACTCTTGTCATTTCCAAGCCTTGAACCACGGATTTGTAACCTATTTTATACTAGTATATAAGAAGCAGCCACGTGAAGATATAAAAAACACATATCACATATCAGATTATTATTTTTTTTAGAGTTTTATTTTCTTTTCTTTTCTTGGATCAATTGAAGAGAAGATTTATTCATCAATTCAGGTTTTTATCTTTGTAAATTATGAGTAGCTAAATTCTTTAGATTTTTAGATTGATCGAACTTTTACCGGATTTCTATGCAATAATATTTTTAATTCTTTCTATTTAATTCCTTCTAGTTCAATAATAGATTTTAATTTTCTGTTCTTGGATTCGAGACGTATGTTAAGATACGAACTCATCTTTGAATAATTGGGTATTTATCGAGCCATTAATTTGGGCGATTTATACATTGACCACTATTAATTGAATAATTTGGTCTGTGCCGTAATAGAATCGGACCAACGTTAGGTTTTCATATTCTTGTGTTCTTAATGTATTCTTGGCTTATTGTAGTACCGTAATAGAATCTACAATATTAAAAGAGTATTTAGGATTGTAATCCGGCCACCTAACCGTGTCGATCCTAGCAAAAGTGAATGAACCCTAGAAGTTGAGTTAATGTTTTACAAGTAAAATTTTGCATAGAATGATGGTAAAGTGAAATCCAATCTACGAATCTCTGCTCATAATCTGTTTTCTCGCTTAGTTAGTTTTTGTTATTTATTTTATGTTCTTAGTTCTAAATCAAATCAATATAAACTTTGGTTACAAAATTCATTGCTTTTACATTACTTGTTTACCAACGAGTCTCTGTGGATTCGACCCCTGCATTTGCATACTGCTACACCGGTAGTGAGTACACTTGCTCGGTTTTTATTACAAGAGGGAGTTTTCCTCCATCAAGTTTTTGAAACACCCACAAACTAACCTTTTGCTCGTCCCGAGTAAAACTAAACTAAAAGAAATAAAATAAAACTACTCTAAATACTACTAATAAAATATTAAAACAAAATAATTATTTTTGGGATGTTCTATCACAGATGAGTCATTGGCCACACAAGTCTCAGATTCTCACCAACAGACATAATCAACAAGTGCCAACACAGTAATGGGATTACAATCACATTGAAACATAAAACTCACAATTTTCCACCGCGGCCTGAATGATGAATGAATTATGGGAGGTCACTGCCAACAACCTAAGATTATTTATGGATTCACTAAGTGATGCTCTAAATCAATATGTTATAGATATTACAACCCAAAAAGGACACTCATATGCATATTTACACAATTGTCAACCCGGTTATCGATATTGAAAGAATAATATGGCTTAAAATGTTATGGTGCGAAAGATCGCAGGGCTAGGTTCATGGTTACAAATGAAGGTAAGGACATACGAACATAAGAAAGTGAAACTAGAAAGTCTTCTTGTAACAATACATCCCCACTTTGATGATAATTTCTCCACTCACCCTTAGTACTTCCCAATGTGCCAACCCACAAACTAAAACTTTTTCATACATTGACATGGGATTGAGCACATTCCATTACTTCCTTTAGTCACCTTGAAATACAATTTCACTTTTGATATTAGAGAGGGCAAGACTTTTTTTTTCATTTTTTTTTTATTTTTTTTTTTTTTTTATTTTTTTTGCTTTGCACAATTACATCACAAAGAATGTGCATTTAATATTTTTTTTTTCAAGCCCCTCTTTTCATTACATAACATGACCCTTTTCTTTATTTTTGTGACCACTTTCCATTCAACCCTTGATTTTCAAAACATCCCCCAAAATATTCCCATTCTTTCCCTAGTTTCACTTTCTTGAAAAGGTGAGAAAATAGTGTATAAGTTAAAAAGGGTGGGATAATGAGGGTACAAATGAAGGCGAATGGTGGTCTAAGATAACCTCCCACTTTGTGAGAGATTCCATTCTTTTTCAAGCTCAAAAGGGGTTCTAGCGGAAAATTTTATATAAGTGACTAGAAAGTTTAAGGCTCACAAAAAGGGATTCAAAGAATAGCCATATATATCAAGTAACCTATTGACGTGTTATTGACAATCATGCAAACATGTTCTAGGGACCCCGAGAATACACGAAGTGATCCCATAAAGGGCACCTAAGTTGATGACAATGACCAAGAATATGATACGGAAGTGAGAGGTGGTGCAATCATAATTTAAATGTTTCAATGCAATCCCAATCACCACACTAATAATAGCACATGTGATTCTAAAATTAAAGCACACTCTAATCATCACAGACTTTGGCCAACATCCCAACTATGAAAAGAACAAATTTTTTTAATTTTTTTCTATTTTTTTTTGAAGGGTGACACTATATACACTCCCCTATAAACCCACAAACTCGGAGAGTTGCCCACCCCCAAACTCAAAACATGCTATGTCCTCATAGCAAAGAGAACAAAAGCGTGCCTTGGGTTCGACGGAAGACATGACACGACTAAGCAGTAATTAACGTAAAAATAAAACATACCTCATTGGGTTGCCTCCCAAGCAGCGCATTTGGTTAAAGTCGTTAGCCCGACTATGGTCCCAAGCTTACTTGGCCTTTGCTTTGCGGCCTTTGGACCATCTCTTCTCCTCACGGGCACAAACACCCTTTTCTTCCCATTTCAACTCTCCATTATCAACAAGTAGGGGTAAAGCCACATTTATTTTTGAAACTTTACGCTTGAGCTTACCCCTTTTTCTTTTCTTTTTATTGGGGCTTCCACCCCCAAACTCAACCTGTTCTGCAACCTGCAGAACACCATTCTCACAACCAAGATCAAGAGAGTTATCATGCACAAAAATAGTAGCAAATATAGAATCAGATAAATCACTATAACTCTCCTCACTAACTTTATGTTTTGAAGGCCCTTGTGGTAGATGTGATGGAATCGACTCTTTATGGGAGTCGTGTGGGGTGTGATACGACCCGTTACTCCTAGAGTATTGGTCGGCCTTAATGTTACTAGCCATGGGATAAACGTCCGCATTATCCCCACTTTTCTCACATCCATTCACATCATATTTGAAAATTGGTAAATCGGTTATGGCTCCTACAAAACCATCTTCTGGGGAGGGTTTCTTATCATTTTTAAGCATACAAAACTTACATTCCTCCCCCATAGCTCTCAATGACACCACCCCTTGACACACATCAATGGTGGCCTTAGTGTCAAACATAAATGGCCTCCCAAGTAGAATGGGAGTTTTCAATTGTTCCTCACTTGATCCCTCCATACACATCACATAAAAGTCAATAGGGATAATGATTTTATCAATTTTAACCAACACCCCTTCAATAACCCCTAAAGGTCTTTTGATTGAGAGATCCGCCAATTGCAAGTCTCTCATGGGTGGTTTCAACTCACATACCCCCAAACTTCTAAAAACATGAAAGGGCATCACATTAACACTTGCCCCAAGATCTAACAAACCTTTAAAATTTTGACCCCCTAAAGAAATTGGGATAGTGAAACACCCGGGGTCTTTTTGAACATGTTTAATTTTTTCAAACTCCACACCTCTCTGGGGTGTGGTTTTCACAAAATTGGGGGGAGGGGTTTCTAAATTTAATGCAGAAAATACACATTGAACCTCCCCAATCTCATCCTCTTCCTCACTAACATTATCAATATTATCACATTCAAAACTATCAAGGGAAGAAAGAAATACCTCCTCAATTTCCTCACTCTCATCCCACACTGTCGTGATTGACTTTGCTTGCTCAGCGGGTTTTTCTTTCATCAACTCTTGGGCAACCTTCACAAGCCGCTCTACTTCAGGTGCCTATCTTTGAAACGCAAAGACGCATTTCGTTGCTTTGCGCATCTCCATCCTTAACCATTGACTGCCAAATTTCCCAAGGCTCTTTATCATGTTGTCCTGTGCAGCGGCACATGAAGAGGTTTCACTTGCCGATTATGATGGCCACCCCATGGATTGTAATTGCCATATTGGTTGCCTCAGGTGGTAGCCTTGGTGCATATCCATTGAAAGCATGTGCCTGCTCGCATGATAAGAGAAATTTGTTGTACTTGGACACATATTAGTCACATGAGATGATAAACCACAATTTGTACAAGAATCGCAATAACATTAGCACCAATGTGGTGCCACAAGCAAACAATTTATCCAATTTATTATTTAAAAGTGCACCGCTTTGAAATATTATCACTAGCATTCAATTCAAGTACCCCTCCTTGTTCTACCCTCGAACTCTTTTGTTGAGAATTAGCACTCAACATCTCAAATAAAGCTTTAGTTTCTTCCGGGGTCTTGACTCCTATCGAGCCTCCGCAAAGATTGTCAACCATTGATTGACCATTCTCATTCAAGCCATCATAAAAGGCTTCGGGTTCAAATGGTAGTGTGAAATTATGATGGGGACATTGCATTATCATCGTATTAAATCTTTCCCATGCCTCATGAAAAGGCTCCCCACATCTTGGGAAAATGTCATCAATTTCGTCTAAAACTAGCCAACAGATGATGTGGATAATATCTTTTAAGGAACACATCTTGCAATTCTACCCAAGTACTAATGTCGCTCTGCAAGCATCATCAACCATGTTTTAGCCACTCCCTTAAGAGTGTAAGGAAAACACTTTAGTCTAATTTGCTCCTCGCTCACTCCGTCTTAACAAAAATTGAGCAACAACAATAATATATTCTTTAAGGAACGTGAGTGCATCCTCACCAGTGCAATCCGTGAAAGCTTGGCAACATGGCAAAGTATTGTCCTTCGACTCTAAATTTTTGGTCAGACGGACAAAGACTACGCAAGAGGTAGATGTGTCTACCCTAGGTCTCAGAAATCATTCATAGTCCTGCGCGCCATGGTACCGCCATCTCGGCTTTCTCTTCCTCTACCTCGGTGGTGGAGGGTTCTGATTCGGTGTCAGAATCTGAGAAAAGTGGATTAAAGAGGGGATCGCCCTCAAATGCTTCCTCAAGTCTATTTATGTTATCGTCCAATGGCACCAATGTAGGCTTCAAAGAACGACGACCTTGCATTCACTACTTAACCTACTTGTTTACTTGCAACAAGTCCCCGGCAACGGCGCCAAAAACTTAGACCTGGCCAGGGATACCAAGAATAGCAGCATAATCACTGTTCACATCAATGACAAATAAACTTTACCTTGGAAATGACCCTGTAAGGGTGTTGGCCTAGGTCGACGTCTAGCTTGATATGTCCTTTGGCATCGACCCGGTGGTTGGTGAAGCCTTCCAATCTGCCATCATACCTTTCGAGCTGCTCATTCGAGAGACCCATTTCCTGGAATATTTTATAGAACAGAATATCCTTGCAGGCCCCCGTGTCGACTAAGAGTCTGCTCGTCGTACATCCATCAATGAGTCCTGGGATGACGAGAACTTGCTCTCTAGCCGCCATATTAGTTGCTAGCTCGTTCGGATAAAAGCTAATCACCTCGTCCCTGACGTAGCTCTTTGGCGGCACATATGGGGCTTTGTTGAGCTGGAAAATCTTATGCTTGATGGCTGTGTTGCTGGCTTGCTCAGTGATGACGCCCAAATTCATCCTAGCTTGCCTCGGCTCCGGATGTCCACCTACAGGTCGCTCACCTCCGCCTGCTTGAGGCCTTTTCACATATGCGTCGAGTCTTCCCTGATCGACCATCCTCTGAATTATGCGCTTCAAACTCATACAATCCTCAGTAGTATGGCCCGTATCTTTGTGATACTCACAATACTTGGTATAACCCTTCTGAACTTATTTGCTGGGTTCATCAGGCCAGGCGGGCCTAGCTCGACCGTGTTCATTATTTCAGTTCGACTCACCGTTAGGGGAGTTAAGGCTTCGGGCACTTTCTCAGTCGCCCTGGTTATATTCTTGCCATTCTTGTTATTTCCCCCATTCTTAACTGAGTCTTTCTTATCATTAGCGACCTCAACCTTGGGGACTTTCCCATTCTTCTTTTCTTTTCTCTCCTCGGCCAATGCAACATTGTAGGCTTTCTCGAACAACTCTTGTCGAGTTGTCACAGTTCGAACTGTCAGCTCGTAGTCCATATCTGTAGAAGTAATTCCACTCCTGAAACAATTGATCACCTCCCTGTTTGTGAGGTCCTCCTCGATCTTGTCGACCATTTCCTTAAACTTGGTGTAGTAGCTCATCGAGCTTTCATTTTTCCCTTGCACCAAGTTGTTTAGATCGGTGACTGTCGTCTTCCTAGCTCCAGCAGTCGAGAAGCGCTCCAGAAATTTTGTCCTCATATAAGACCAAGTTGAGATGCAACCCAGTGCCAAACCATTGAACCATGTAAGGGCTGCCCCAGTGAGTGTGCTTATAAGTGCCTTGCACATCATGTCGTCCTCATGGGAGACAAAGCACATGGTAGCTTCCAAGTGCTGTATATGGCTTTTGGCGTTGGTCGCTCCCGAATATTTTTCTAGGACTGGAAATCGGGAACCTGGCGGAGGTCGATGTTCAAGCAACTCTTTGGCCAAGGGTCGAAGAGCAAAGTCTTTGTGCTCACCCTTTCCAGCGCCTTCCTTCTTATCAGCCTCCTATTGCTCGAACTTTTTCTTCCATAGGAGCCACTCCCTAGCATCTGGCCTGTCGTCCCTAGCGTGGGAGACATCATTTGACCTTTGCCTCTCTTCATGGTGAGGCTCTCTACCAGGGTTGGCTCTGTTTCTGTCGCTTCTGGGGGGAGTTATCTCTCTGCCCCTCCTATCTCTGTGGGAAGGTGACCTCACTGACTGAATTGGCGACCTGCGCCTATCATCTCTAAGCGGCGACCTGCGCCTGTCCTCTCTCAGTGGCGACCTGCGCCGATCATCTCTGGGTGGTGACCTGCGCCTACCCTCTCTTATAGGCGACCTGCGCCCATTCCTTTCCCTATGAGACTGTGACCTTTGTGTTCGGGCCGGTGATCCACGCAAACTTCGACTTGCCTCTAGCTGTCGTCTCAGATCTGACTGGGCTTCCTGCTCTCTATTCCTATTGAGGCTGGCCCTCAGATCGTCACTTGGGACATGAATAGGGGACTGAGGCCACTGCACTATCCTGTTCTCGACATTCTGTCCCACGGTTTCATTTGGCCTAGCACTCCTAGCATGTTGCCTGTTAGAAACTTGAGAGGGAGCCACCCTTTCTGACCTTATATCGGCCTGCTCTGCTTCCTCCATTGCTATTAATTATGCTAGAATCTGAGCTCATTCTAGCAGCATCTCCTTTCTGCTTAGGGGGTTGGACGAGGTGCCTGCCCTGTTTCCAGCATTCATTTGCCCTGTTTGACGCTTAGGAGGAGGTGGTGCTCCATGCCCTTCCATAGGTCGCTTGTCTCTCCTCCCATCCGGCAATCCCCTGCCATCAGCAACACTATTAGATCGAGTTGCCCTAGTGTGATGATGCGGTGGAGGGGGAGGAGGCAAATTAGCATTTCCAGTGTTTGCATTGGCATTAGTGTTTCCTTCGTCATTGTAAGTACCCAAATCTGGCTCATGCCTTCCGGTTAATTTTCCCGGCAATTCCGGTAAATTTCCCGGTAATTTTCCAGACTTTCCTAGAGTTCCGGAACAATTCCGGAACTGTTCCAAACCTCTTAAGGGCTGAAGAGAATGCTTAGTAATTAAGAAACACGTTTTTCTTAATTACAAAAAGCTTCTAGAATTGCCACCTTGCATGATTCTAGAAACATGCTGAGTCATTGTGGATAATGCCGCACGGCTGCATTAGGAGAAGACTCCTAGCCGCACGGCTTCATTAGCCTTATCCAGACTGCCTATAAATAGAGCCCTCCTCTACCCATTTTAGACACACACAATCAGAGCAATACCAGCATAAAAACACTCTCTAAATACTCCACGAAGATCAGGAAGTTGAAGGTGCCAAGAAGCCACCCCCCTCCTCCTTGAAGCCTCCAAAAGTTGGTCCTACCGCTAGGCAAAACCCCAAGAAGAAGAGGCAACCACCATTGGTAACCTCTCACTCCCTTATCTTGCATAATGCTTGTCTATATGATTTAATTGCTCATTGCATTCATATATTGTCATTATCTTGCTTGGGACTTGGCATTTATCATTAAAGATCCTATCTTTATCATATCCCCTTCCCCCCTTTGCATCCTTTGCATGAAATAGGCATCATTTTCTCATAAAAATGTGATCTTTAGCATCCTTTGCACATAAAAATGTAATCTTTATGTTAAAGGTGCATCCTTTGCACCTAAAAGCCCCCATTTTACATCAAAAATGCATCCTTTGCATATAAAAATCATGTCTTTATCATAAAGGTGCATCCTTTGCATCTAAAACCCATCTTCATGCATCCTTTGCATCAAAGATCATCCTTTTATCATCAAATTAGCATCCTTTGCTTTCAAAAATGCAATCTTTGTGCATCCTTTGCATATTAAATCCTATTTCCCCCATAAAAATACATCCTTTGCATGAAGATCACTTCTTTACATCAAAATGCATCCTTTGCAAATCAAAAGCATCCTTTGCAACCCAAAAATGTCATCTTTTCACTAAAAATGTCATTTTTACATGCATTCCCCCATGTCCCCATTAGCAACCTTGGAACGAACCGGTGTAAAGATCCTATCTTCACATCGTTTCTTCCATAAAAGGTGCCATAATTTCTTTAGAAAGAGATAACCTTGAACCCGATATCTCCGATTATCACTTAAGACGAGCATGAAGCATCCATATAAGCTCAATCGTCTTAAGGTGTAGGATTGATGGGCTAAGGTCACTTCTTTCCTAAAGAACCCCATTTTGGACTATAAAAGGGAGTCCTTCTCTCGATCACGCAAGTCCCGAGGTTAAAAAGCGATGATCACAAGTCCAAGATGAGGACGGGATCAAAATCCCGAACACATAAAATCCAAGAAATCCCGAGTGACAACCAATAAATGGTTTGTACGTTCGGAAGACAACTTGGGACATTTTCTCCCCTCTTTTCAAATATATGCACACAAGAAAGCACGCAAGCAAGCACGATAAACGGAATCTAGGGAGACTTGCTACGGCAAGGCACCTTGGGTGAACGACGATCCGTTCTTTCCAAGGGGTAACTTAACCTCCGAACCCATAAAAAACCTTTTTTTCAAAGTTTTGAGAAAATCAAAATGGCGTGGCGACTCCGTTTTTCAAATTAAACCGGATGTCTTCAAACTCGCGTGAATCCAAAAATTTAGGCACACATTCACAGTTTGGCGACTCCGCTGGGGATATCCCAAAGGAGAAAAGCTTTTATTTTTAAAAAAATGATATCTGGTATATAGGTGGAAACCACTTAACCTTCCTGTATCGCTCCCTAACCCGGAGCTTGGGATAAACGGTGGTCTAACAATCCCACGTACCGGTATCACTTTTCGAAAAAAAAAATAAAAGAAAGCTTTTCCCTTTGAGCGGGTTAGACTCCCATCGTGGTTTCCATTAATCATGCTTGCTTTCTTTGCCTTGTATTGCATCATTTGCATCTTGGGATTTGTGCATACTTTGAACAGGAAACAACCTGAAATAGCAAAGGAGTGGAACCTGGAAAATTGATCCATGCAGTCGTACGGCTCAATCCTCCTTGGATTCTGACCGGGCGGCCTCGGGCAATTCCACCAGAAAAATTGTGGTTAATCCTCGCAGCCGGCAGCTGGGGCTATTCGGGGCCTAAGACTGACTGGGGCTCCCAGAAAATTTACGTGCTTATCTGTTTCATTTTCCCCCGTCCTGAAAAATCATTCCTTTAAAACACATTTATGAAAATCTCTGTTTTAACTAAAAAAGGAACATTTTTAGGAGACCGCACACTACGCGCACCTTATATATCCTGTACACTTTGCACGTACGTCCCTTTAAACCCGGGATGGTTTATCAGCTGCAGTCACGGACAGCCTTACGATGCTCCCGGGCGCGCATGGAATCATCCCAAACTCCCCATGGCAGCCAGTGTCGACCAATGCACAGTCCGTGTCACACGTTTCAAAAAACCGTGACTTTTGGTTGGTTTTTGGTCTAGTCCGTGTCATATAGCCCAGTTGCATATCCCCGTAAAGGTCAAGCCTTAGCTCATAACGGAAGTCAAGATCTTTCGCTCAAGCGAAACTCTGCCAAAATTTCGACAAGGAAAAATTGGTAGAATCTTGACTCCAACATTGACTTTGACCTTGACCCGCACAGAATGCGTAAGAGTCGAGACCGAGTCTTTGCCAAAAAAATCCAAAGATCTTTCGCTCAAGCGAAGCTCTGCCAAAATTCTGACAAAGGAAAAAATTGGCAAGATCTTGACCCGACATTGACTTCGATTTTGACTCACGCACGGCGTATGCAACGAAGTTCAATGTGACACTGTGTCATCTGGCTTTTACCGCCCGACCCATGCCTATTATCTTCTCGGACATTATCGAAAAGTCAAAACGTCAATCGCGCAAGCGAAATTCTGCCAAAATTCTGTTAAGGCTGAAAGACGAGACTTTCCCGGTATTGCCTTGACTATAATTCGCATCGCTCGCGCGTTAAAAGTTCCTATGACCCGCTAGACCCATTAGGAGCGTTCTTCTCTCGGTCGGTGGGATCCGCGTGCCCTATAGGACCCTCGCCCGGGGCTGTCCACCCTGGGAGGTCGAAATACAGGTGGAATACGAGGGGCTTATAGACGTAGTGACGGAACCCACTGATCCAGGATCTAGATTAGTTGCGAAAAAGAAGGGCAGAACCCCTTTTCCAACCAAATAGAAATTAATAAAAGACACTGTTTTAAGTAAACTGGAAGATTCCTAATTTGCATATTGCTTGAGCCTTCAGCCTAAACACCTACCCCGAGTCTAAACCTCTCCTATCCCTTCCCGCAGTGAGAAAGAATTGGGTGAGAACACCGGTACAGCAGTTTGTCGGCACAAAGATCTCAAATAACCCGTCAAAATCTTTGAGTCTCAGTTTTCCAGTGTCAAAATGGCCAACGTGGTAGTCAACAATGGTAATGACCAAGTAGTCGGAGAGGCCATCCCAGTTCAATCCAAGCCCCATATCTGGTATGATGTATGCGACTGTGAGGATTGTCTGGAATACGAGTATCAAGAATGGATTAATGAAGACGCTCCTTCAAGAAAGAAGAAGAAGAGGAAGTCCACGCAGCAGAAATTAAAGGAAAGGTATGAAGTCGGGGACAAAAGCGTGGGAACTCTAGGGGAGCCTTCAGGCAAGTTTGACTACTACGTCAGTTATGCCAAGGAGCCTATCAGGAAACCCATCATTCAAAGCACAGTTCAGCCTGACATCCCTGTGATTAGTGACCCTCTTGAAGCAGAGAATTTCGAATTCGTTGCCATCATAAAGTTCAATCAGAAGCTAGCAGATCTAGAAGCAGAATACAGGAAACCCATAGAATACATAGCTGGTCAAGGAAGGATCAAGATCCCTTCTGAAGAAGACTTCATCAGCATTATCCAGGCCAACCCTCCTGTTGGCTATACCGACAAGGTCGTAGTGTCCAAGATCAGAAAAGAGAAAATGAGTTATCAGCAGTGCATTGATAAGATGAGTCAGACTCTTTAGTCAATGAGTCCAGTTGTCACGGACGAGCTCGCCGAGAGATTGCATCAAGCTACTCTAGCTCCTCTCACCATCTTTCCGAGGTACAGGCTTACCAATGATTTCCGACAAGTTTTTGATCAATTTGAAGTCTCCAACTTTCTGAAGAATGCTGACAAGACTGCTACTTCCCAGGGCAACAGCAGGAAAAAGTGAACCCCAGTCCAATCCGCGTCAAACACTTCGAGTCAATAAGTAGTGTAGGGTCCAGAGTCAGTAGGGTCAAGAGTCAGTTGAGTCAGGAATCTTTGAATTCCAGTCCTCTGAGTCATCCGAAGGCCTCACGCCTGAGGATTATGAATATGTAATCGATGTCATCTTTCCTCTTGCTTTGAATGAAATGACAGATCTTTCTGATTATTCCCTTATTGCCAACTTAACAAATGATAAATTAACTCAAAACTTAACAATGCTTAATAATAAATCATTTGAACAAGATGCAAACACACTAAACGAACAATACATTAAAGAAATCTTTAAGCAAAGTTACGTAAAAGAGGAAAACCGGGCCCAAGCTGCCGAGGAGGTTTTGACAAGTGTGAACTTGGGTACTGTCGAGGAACCTAAAGAGACACAGATTGGAAGCTTCTTCCAGGGGGTTGAAAGGGACAGACTGGTTAATTTGCTCAGAGAATACATGGACGTCTTTGCGTGGTCGTACAAGGATATGCCGGGGCTAGACAATTCAATAGTGGAGCACGTAATCCCTTTAGCACCGGATGCTAAGCCGCAGCGTAAATTGAGGAAAATCAAGCCGAATGGTCTCTACAGTCAAAGAAGAAATTGAGAAGCTACCGCGGTAGGATTCATCGAGTCATCGAATATCCGACATGGTTATCCAATATTGTGACCATCACCAAGGCCAATGGGAAGGTGCGTCACTGTAGATTTCCGGGATCCGAACAAGTCCAAATTTCCAAAGACGATTACCCCTTGCCAAACATAGACATCCTGGTGGACTCCAATGCCAACTACGAAGTCAAATCCTTCGTTGATGGCTTTGCAGCTACAACCATCAAGATGGCCGAAGAAGACCAAGAAAAGATGCCTTTATCACACCGTGGGAACTTATCGCTATACAAGCAATGCCATTTGGGCTCAAGAATGCCGGGGCTACTTACCAAAGGGCAGCGACCGCGCTTTTTCATGACATGATCCACAAGGAGATTGAGGTCTACGTAGACGACATGATAATCCACTCCAAAGGCGAGGATGGGCAGCACTTTGTTGACCTGCGAAAGTTCTTCGAGAGGCTGAGACAACATTCCATGAGACTAAATCCTGCTAAGTGCACCTTCGGAGTGACAAGGGAAAAAGTGCTCGGGTATATGGTCACGGAGCGAGGTATCGAAGTCGACCCCCGAAAGATCAAAGCCATTATGGACATGAGGCCACCTCAAACCTGCATGTAAGTCAAAAGCTTTATGGGCAAACTGCAGTACATCAGCCGTTTCGTCAATCAGTTGACCACTATGTGCGAGCCCATCTTCAAGCTCATGAAGAAGAATGTAGAAACAGAGTGGACCGAAGAATGCCAGGATGCCTTTGACCACATCAAAGCATACTTAGTACATCCTCCAGTACTATGCCCCCCACATAGACAGAAACCTCTTCTGCTCTATCTCACTGTCACTGATACGGCAGTTGGAGCTATGCTTGCTCAGAAGAAGAAAGACTCTCGGGTAGAAAATGCCATTTACTTTGTCATCCGGAAGCTACAGGGAAGTGAGCTCAATTACTCAGCATGTGAAAAGACCTGTGCAGGACTGGTCTGGGTAGTCGGCAAGTTGAAGCATTATATGCAAGCCCACCCTGTGAATTTGGTCTCAAAAATGGACCCCATCAAGTATATCTTCGATAAGCCTTCTCTCTTGATGCGTCTAGCAAAGTGGTCCTTCTTCTTAGAAGAGTATGACATCAGCTATGTGACCAGAAAGGCCATCAAGGGCCAAGCATTGTCAGACCATCTGGCAAACTTTCCCAGTAATGAGGACCGTGGGCCTGAACCCCAATTCCCAGATGAAGGGATCTTTGTAGTCGAGCCTGAGAACCAATGGCAGCTATTCTTTGATGGAGCTGCTAACAAAAGAGGAAATGGCGTAGGGATGCTACTGGTCGATCCGAAAGATGAGCATACTCTCATAGCCCTCAAGCTGAACTTCCCTGCCACGAACAATGTTGCCGAGTACGAAGCTTGCATTGCTGGTTTGGAGGCTGCCTTAGAAAGGAACGTCAAGGAGCTCGAAGTTTATGGAGACTCACTCGATCATCAACCGTGTTTCCAACAAATGGAAGATCATGGACCCTAATCTTCGCCGGTATCATGCCCATATGGAGGAGTTGACCGGATGCTCAGTAGAAGTGACTTTCCACTACTTGCCAAGGGAAAAGAACAGATTCACAGATGCCCTTGCTACTTTAGCCTCACTGGTAGAGTTCCTCGAGGGAAAAGCCATAAAACCCTTCAGAGTGGGTAGAAGAGAAGCCCCAGCTTTCTGTTGTGAAGTAGACCTGGGACCCGAGCCTATCAAGGAACCGTGGTACAATCAAATTTACCAGTTCCTCAAAGATGGAGAGTCAGCTTTCAGAGATGAAGAAGGTCGGCCAAAAGAAGGTGTCAAAGCCAAGAGCTTGCAAGCCCTGAAAAGGTTGGCCGCCAATTATGTCATTCTAGGAGGCAACCTGTACAAGAAGCGGTACCAAGGACCACTCCTCTTATGCGTCACTCAAGAAAGGGCCAAAGAGTTGATGACCGAAGTCCACAATGGTCCCTGCGGTCCTCATATGAATGCTAGAGCCCTGATGCAAGTAATCCTCATAATGGGTTACTACTGGATTTCTATGGAGACAGACTGTGTCCAGCATGTCCGAGCGTGCGACAAGTGCCAGCGGTTTGCCAACCTCAACCATCTCCCGCCTCACGACTGCATCGCATGACGACTCCTCGCCATTTGCAACTTGGGGTATTGACATGATAGGGAAGATAGCCCTACAGAAGCAATGGGCATGAATTAGTGTTAGTGGCGGCCGACTACTTCACCAAGTGGGTAGAGGCCAAGTCCTACAAGGTCCTCACTTCCAAGAAGGTGGCCCAGCTTTATCAAAGAAAACATAATGTGTAGATATGGGGTGCCCAATGAGATCATTTCGATAATGGGTCACACTTTGAAGGGGACTGCGGTAGATTGCCGTCGAGTTCAGATCACTCGCCACAAGTCATCCCCGCATGCACCTCGACTAATGGAGCCGTGGAAGCCGCTAATAAGACGCTCGAACGGATCATCCGTAAAATGGCCACCCGTGGTCGTGATTGGCCCGAAAAGCCGCACCTAGCACTCGGGGCTGCGTAACGTCCTGTCGAATGCCTACAGGAGAAACTCCTTTTGCCCTAACTTACGGGATGGAAGCAGTGTTACCAGTGGAGTTGGAAATCCCGTCATTAAGGGTCCTCCTGGAAAATAGTGTCAACGAAGTAGAATGGTTGCGTGGCCGGCATGATGAGTTGGCCCTGCTCGACGAAAGAAGGCTTAAAGCCATGGAGCATACCCGAGCCTATCAGAGGCGAATGGCCAGAGCATTTGACAAAAAGGTCAAGGCCAGGGACATCAAAGAGGGTGACTTAGTGCTGAAAGTGAAGCCCCCTACCAGAGACAACCCCCTGGGAAAATGGGAACCCGTTTGGATCGGTCCGTATGTGGTGCAGAAGATACTATCGGGAGGAGCCATGAAACTTGCAGACCTGGATGGCAATCCCTTTGTCCACCCAGTCAACGGTGATAAGCTCCGAAGGTACTATGTCTAAAATAAAAAAAAAGAGAAAATAGAAAAAAAAAAAAAAAAAAGAAAAAAAAGAAGAAAAAAATATTAGTGCAAAAAGAGTAATACCCAGCTAGGCTGAAAACCCAAAAAGGGTGGTCTAGGCAAAAAACAGGGTTGCACATAAAAAAAATATTAGTGCAAAAAGAGTAATGCCCAGCTAGGCTGAAAACCCAAAAAGGGCGGTCTAGACAAAAAACAGGGCTGCACATAAAAAAAAAAAGAGAAAAGTTCATCAGAATGAACTACGAAGACCTGAGCCCTCTAGTCTTTCTTATAAAAGGGGAACGTAGGCAGTCATTTATGGTTCGGTCTAAATAATAAAAAGGTCGATTAAGTTTCCATGAGATGCGTCCTAAACAATAATAAAGGATATTCAAGTTTTCATAAAACGGGTCCTGAGCAAATCAATAAGACATTTGAGTTTTCATAAAATGTGTCTTGATAATATCTCTTGTTCATTACAAGTTAAAAACTTCTTGATGAGTTCAAGCACGGTCTACTCTTGACTCTGCTAACCTGCTACAAAGATCTAAAATACAATAAAATGCCTAATAAACTACTGTGTTTGCAAAAATGGCAATAAGGGAATCCTAAGAAAAGATCTGTCAGTCGTCATTCGCTGAGTCTTCTTGGTCTTCTTCCCTTTACCTCGACCCCGTCGAGTTTTCTTTCTCTTCTTCTCTATAATGTCGGTCTCTCTCATTCCGATCTCCGGTATCCTCGCTGGAGCCTCCATCAAACCTGTGTCAATAAGTGCCCTCTCTACCCGAGCACGAGTCCGCACTTCCTCCCTCTGAGCCTCATTCAAAGGAGCGACCTCGGACAATCTCTTGTATCGAGCCTCCATATCTCTGATCAAGTCACCCGACTGGTTATGGCGACTCGCCTTAGCCTCAGTCTCCCTCAGAATCCTACTCGAGTCGCAGTCAGCTCCCAATAAAGCCTGACGTCTCTCCCCCAATATGACCCGAGTCGCTCCCATCTCCCTCTCGTACCAATCCAAGTAGACAAAGGGTCAAGATGGTACTCTTCCCGCTCTTGAGAATGGCCCCGGGTGGGAAAGCAACGTATGTCCAAGCCCTCGAGAAGAATAAAAGCCGGGCCGGATCTCTCATATCAAATGGCACCACCTCCATGGTACGGATGTCCTCCCACCGCCCAACGGCTCCCGTAAGGCCCCGAACCGCCCGGATACCAAGCAGGTATGTAGAAGGATGACCACCGTAACCCCGGAACCCTCACTATATAGGACTCCCGAAATATCCTCCCGGTCCGCAACCTCCAGCCGAGGTACCCACCACCGGATGTCCGAAGTGGATAACCTAGCCATCATCGCTCCCACCTACCCCCGGTCCCGCCGCCGAGGTGCACCTCTCCGAGAAATCACCCAAGGGAACCGAGCCGGCAAAGCCCCGAGCCTCTCCCCGCAGCCCATAAAGTCAAGATGCCCGGACTCCTGCACCTCATGAAATGGTCTCCCTAGCCATCCTATCAATGCCATGAAGGGTCTCACCCAAAACCAAAGTGGGACAATGTCCTTCCCATCCCCGCAATCTCCGACCATGTCTAAGAGACCACCATGACAGATCCCCACGGACTCGCCGGTGAACAGAGAAGAGAATATACAGAGGATAAAGGCATCCATAGCCACCGTGGTCGCAGCCTATAGCCTGAGACCCAAACCTCGCCCGGATATCGTAAAGGTCAATCCCGTCCGGGCTATCATCATCTCCTCGCCCTCTCCCTGCAGAAATCTGCGTTAAAAGATGCAAGCTTTGCCGCCACCGGCACGTCTTCGATCAGCAGAATCGATATAGCCTCAATTTCTGGACCCCCAATCAAGGCTCGGAAGTCTTCATGCGTTGGGACAATCTCATTGTAAGAAAAGCAGAAAACGTGTCTCCGGACGTCCCAAAACTTTGCTGCTGCTCTCAAAAGGTCCCAATCGGGCGGGAGATCCCTCAAATGCCATAAAGACTTGATCTTGAAGGTAGAATCAAGCAACCCTGTGAGCACCCCAACCCGGAACCTTACGCGTGTCCCGAGCTGGAGAGGCTCAATCTAAGAAAACCCATCTAAGTTTTTAAAACATTTCTTTGCCTTTAGAAGAAAACCACTTTTCAAATTTCCAAATAAAAATCAATTAATAATATCTCCACTAGGAGGAAATCCAACCATAACTTTTAATAAACTATAATCTGATCAATTACATTGAAAACCCTAATTAACATTGTTTAACAAAAGAATTTTCCATACAAATTGCAAAAGAGGAATACTTAATAAATACTCCTAATAACCAACTCCTATGCTTAACCTGACAAGTCCCAAAAGCAAAGTACAAACTCTTATCCCCGGCCTCACTGAAATAGCCCGGATCCGAGAAAGGCCTCGCGGCCCCGGCATCTGGCATCTTTCGCGTTGGAGGTGTCTCGCCGTTTGTTTTCGCATTTGTAGAGTCGCCACGCCGTTTTTATTAAGCCCAAAACATTGAAAAAGGGCATCAGTTTAAAGATAAATTTTAAACTGTTTTTGTGTGATGAGATTTTGAGTTCGGAGGTCAGATGACTCCTCAGAAGAGAATATTAGAATATTAGAGCTCACCCGAGTCGCCTCGTAAAACGAGTCTTTCTGATACCCCTAATATCCTTTAAAAAGTTGTGTGTGTGTGTGTGTGCTTTAAAAATGCATGTCATCGGATGTCTACATTGTATTGAAATGTATTGAAATAGAATAGGAAGGAAGCCTTACCAATGTTGGTTCGTGTCCTGTCTTCCGCTTGGGAATAGTGTTTGAGGTTGAAGTAGCGTTCCTGCATGGATCGGATTGCTTCGGGAGGGACCGGCTGTCCGCGGGACGCAGTTTCTGCGTGAGTTGAGGTTGTAGGCCGCGTCGCGCAGAGGTCTCTGGCCGTGCGCGTGGGGATCGTCTCGGGATTACTCTGGGCAGAGGTTCTAGGCGTGCGTCAGTGTGGTGGCGTGAGTCACTGCGCAGTTTCGGCGTGGTTTGGGATCGCCTGCTTGACTCCTGAAAGAGCCGGGACACCGTGGAAAGACCAGCAAGGCCTCGGAGTACCACGAGGGGCCTCGCAGTACCTCGAGAGTGCCTCTGGCAGCGCTGGAGCGTCCTCGGGAGCGCTCTGAGAGGCTTCTGAGCACCTCGAGGCTCTAAGGCCTCGGAAGGATCCGAAGGGGCCGGAATGCCTCGAAAGGTCTTAGAAGGGGAGCCGAAGGCTTAGGGAGGAAGAGAGAAGTGGGAGGTGTGTAAAAATGAGGAGGGGGAGCCCTCTATTTATAGTAAAAATTTCGGAGCAAAGAGGTCCGTACGGACCTTCTTGGTTGTCCGTAATTTTGGATTTCCTCGATTTGAGGGAATCTCGCAATGATGGAGAATATTTGGGAATGATGATGTTCCTCGAGCAATAAGGTCCGTACGGACCATCTTGCATGCAAAGAGGTCCGTACGGACCAACTCGCATGGAAGTCATCATTTCTCCCGGGATTTGAGGGAATATTGTGGACTTTAAGGATTTAGTAATCATTGAAACAAAGAGGTCCGTACGGACCTTAATTGCTTTTCTCGATTTCCTGAAAATTCCCAAAAGGTCCTTTTGTCCCTTTATCCTGCAAAGGCTCCTCCCCGGTTTGGTTGGGGGTTTGAGAGGTTTTTGAGAGGGTTTTGAGTGAGAGAGGTCTCCGAGACTCGCGTGGATGAGTCTCGCGGTGTTTCCCGTGTGTTTGAAAGGGAGTGATCCAGATTGGGGTACTTACGTAAGCCCTCGACGACGTCACTTATGAAAGAAGTGGGGCCGCCGATAAGATAAGGGTCCTAACTGATCGCGCTGGCCGGGAGAGGAAGTGACCGTGAGGGTCAAAGTGAGGACGTGGTGGTGTCCTTTTCGGGGTGACCGTTTAGGTCAATAGCCGGACCCCGCGATAGGATTCCTACGTATCCTCGGCGGGAATCAAGCCCGGTCGTAGTTCGGGGTGTGGGGTGAGTGTTCGTGAATGCGGGCGCGGTGGTGCCCCTCGGAGTGTTGTGTGACCGCCGAGGTCGGGTAAGGACGTGGTGGCGTCCCGCGGGTGACCGTATAGGTCGGTGATAAGGACGTGGTGGCGTCCTGGGTGACCATATAGGTTGATGGTAAGGACGTGGTGGCGCTCCCGGGTGACCGCATAGTCGCTGGTAAAGACGTGCGGGCGTCCGGTGACCGTATAGGCCGGTGATAAGGACGTGGTGGCGTCCTCGGCGACCGTATAGGTTGATGGTGCGTGACGTGCGGCGTCCGGGGTGACCGTGATGTCAATGGTAAAGACGTGGTGGCGTCCCTGCGATGACCGTATAGGTCGGGGTGATGCGGACGTGGTGGCGTCCGGGCGACCGTGATAGGTCGGTGATAAAGACGTGCGGCGTCCCGGGTGACCGCATAAAGTCAAATGTGAGGACGTGTGGCGTCCCGGCGACCGTATAGGTCAAATGTGGAGGACGTGGGCGGCGCCTGCGACCGTATAGTCGGTGATAAGTGGACGCGTCAGGCGCCTGGTGACCGCAGATAAAGTCGGGTGATAAGCGACGCTGCGGCGTCCCGTGACCGTCAGATAGTCGGTGATAAGGACGCCATGCGCCTGGGTGACCGTATAGGTCGGTGATAAGCGACGTGGGCGGCGTCTCCGGGTGACCGTATAGGTCGGTGATAAGGACGCGCGGCGTCCCGGCGACCAGATAAAGTCGCTGATAAGGACGCGGGCGGCGTCCCTGGCGACCGTGATAGTCGGGTGATAAGCGGACGTGGTGGCGCCCTGGGTGACCGTGATAAAGTCGCGGTGATAAGTGACGGCGGCGTCCCTGGCGTGACCGTATAGGTCGGTGATAAGGACGTGGCGCATCTGTCACAGCACGCATAGTCGGTGATAAGCGGACGTGCGGCGTCCCGCGACCGATAAATGGTGATAAGGACGCGTGATGGCGGCGGCCCGGTGCGACCGTATAAAGTCGCTGATAAGGACGTGGGCGGCGTCTGGTGACCGTATAGGGTCAAATGTGACGCCGTGGCGGCGTCCCCGGCGACCGTGATGTCAAATGTGAGGACGTGGCGGCGCGGCCCGGCGACCGATAAAGTCGGTGATAAGGACGCGCGGCGTCGGTGACCGACCGCATAAAGTCGGTAATAAAGGCGGACGCGCGGCGTCCTGGGTGACCGTATAGTGGTGATAAGGACGCATGGTGGCGTCCCTGGGATGGAAATTTTACGATTTTCCTAATCTAAAGCGGTTTAAGGCCTTCCGGCCTGGGAGATAGTTGTGGAGGACTTGAATCGTCTTCTCGACAAGGCCGGTGCCACGCCGGAGGACTTTGAATTGTCATCCTGGCGGCCGGGTGCCATTTCAGGTTTTTGCATGTTGGATGGTAAGGCCTGACTTACGATGACCGCCATGTGCTTGAGCCGCCAAGTGGGCAAGGATGATGGTCTGGTGTTGGGATATGCAGCCTTGCATGACTTCCCTCGACTTGCTGGGGGAGGAGCCTCGGCTTACTCTACGCTGGTCATGTTGCGCGCCGCGAGGTGGGCGAAGTTCGGGCTTACATCCGACCGCCGTGCTTGAATTGGCCGGGGATGCATGACCCCGTAGGGCCCTTTTCTCGTTGGGAAGATGACTTCGACCTTCGTCGAGGCTGAGTTGTCGCTGAGCGCCTGGAGGCGTCTTGCGCCTTCGATATTCGTGGCCGGGAGGTATCGCTCCCTTCCTTGGAATTGCCGCGAGCCGGGCGCTGGTTGAATTGCCGTTGAGGCGGGCGAGGATCGGTCTTACGCTTGATGGCCGATGGTTGATTTGCCGTTGAAGCCGGGCGAGGTCCTGGGTCTTACGCTTGACGGCCGGGGATCGATTTGAAGGGTTAGGGACCATTCTCGCACTTGGATTTGCTGGAAAAGGCCTTAGGACGCCTAGGGCAAAGATTATAAGGGCAGGAAAGTAATTTGGCCACCCTTTTCGCAAAGAGGTCCGTACGGACCAACCTGTTGCAAAGAGGTCCGTACGGACCACCTTGGTTTTTTACAGCTCCCAGGTTTGACTGTGCTTTAAATACCGAGGCCCTTCCCCATTCCTTCTTCCTCATTTTCCAAGCCTCGTGAACCAGGCGAGAGAGAGAGAGAAAATTCCTCCATTGTTAACCAAAATCAAAAAATTTTTGCTTGAATTTCTTGCCATGGCTCAAGGATCTCGAAGGAGTCGTCGTCAACGCAGCCAAGAGGTGGCCGAGCAAATGCGATGGAGCTTCAAAGGAATTGACTTCGTTCGTTCCATCTTCGAAGAACCCGATGTTTTGTATCCGAATCCGGAGGTGCATAATCGTCGCTCCATGAACGTTGGGAGGTAAGAAATCTGTTCCGTTTTGATTCCCTCGTCGAATTTTTGAATGCTAGAACTAGGTTTTAGTTTTTCGCATTTTTGAATTTTTTTTTTTTTATTATTTTATGCCTTTGTGAAATTCTTGATGAATTGTTGAAAATGGACATGTAAAAATTGTGGGTATGTGTATTTTGTGCGTAAATGTGTAGATTAGCTCTTATTTGTGAAAATAAAGTGCCTATCTAGTGAATTGCATGCTTTGGTGTTTTGTACCGTATGCTATTTATGTATGTACATTATGAGAAAAATTATCGTGTAGTGATAATTTTTGTGCAAAAATGTGACTGTGCCGTGTTTTGTGACGGGTTATATGTGAAAGTGTGTGCCGTGTTGGGACGGATTTTCTTTGAGAATGTGATATAATGTGACTTCATGGGAAAATAGTGCAATGTGCCGTGTTGGGACGGATTTTCTTTTGAGAATGTGCTATATAGTGTGTGCCGTGTTTTTGGGTGACGGACTTTGTGGGGAAAATATGTGCAATATGTGCCGTGTTGGGACGGATTTTCTTTTGAAAATGTGTCGTGTAGGGTTTAATCCCCTTTTTCTTTCTTTTGAGAAAATGTGTACAAAGTGTGTGCCGTGGTTTTGTGACGGATCGCATGGGAGAAATTATATGTGAAAATTATGTGCATTGTGTGCCGTGTTTTGTGACGGGTTACATGGAAAAATTATATGTATAATGTATGTGAAAATTATGTGCAATATGTGCCGTGTTTTGTGACGGGTTATATGTGCCTTTATATTAAGTACCGTGATTGACGTACCTTGCCGTGTTTACCTCGCAGATGCGGGGCTTACTACCGGGAAGGCCAAGAGGATGAAGACTCTGGGATCGCTCGAGGTCCGTTGTGGAGCTACGGCGCAATGATGCCCGATATTTCCGTGGGCGGTAGGCCGAGTCCCCTGAGGTTGGTTTATGCTTCCGGCCTAGGTGTGTTCGTTGAGAACCCGGGCCGGAGTGTTCGACACGAGGAAGAACAAGAGTGTCTTCCCGGGTTTATCCGAGTATTCGTGGGATACCACCCACACCTTCCACCCGAGCCGGGCGAGGTGACAAAGTGACGCCCACCGATTTTGCCGCTATTACCGGGCTCTCCTTCAAAGGGGAGCCTCGTGAGGTGGAGAGACATGATCTCGGATGATGTGCCGACCGAGCCGCCGGGCTTGAGCCTCGTCCTCGCAGGGCTGGGATGCCGTACGCCGACGTGGAGATGAGGATCACGGCCGCATTGGGGCCTACATCCGGGTACCGGCCAGTGACAATGCCGGAGCGCTTGGCGCGCTCCTTCTTGTGGTATGCACCGTCCGAGACTTTGTTCTCGAACCACGCGACCGCAGCCTCCCTTTGCTCAGTTGGAGAGCTTGACTCGATCTCGGATAGGTCTCTGCGACATTGCTTCGGGGCGAGGCAGCTTGGCCGAGCTCTACTTCTCCTTGGACCGGTTTAGCCTGGGGTGGCCCTGTTGGCCCGCTTTGACTTTGCTTTGGAGGTACGAGTTTATTGTCGTTTTTGATTTAGCAACTTGTCATTTCTCCATTGTCTTTTGCACCGAGCCTTCTCTCGTTTTTGTCACGTGTGGTTTTATGAGGTTTTCCAAAGGCTTCCCGTGGGATAGGGATCCCGGGCCGTTGCCGCGCACCCGCTATGCCGGGATGGGCTCGCACGGCGAGGAAGAGGAGGACCACTGGGAAGCTCACCATCGCCTACTGGGATGTGCAGAGCGTCTGGAGCGGATAGCCGCGAGGGGTTCGTCTGCTCCCGTGGGTCTGGTATGAGGGAGATGAGTTCGAGGGGGCTCCCGAGGTGACAGCCGCGGCGGAAGATGCCGCGAGGCTTGACTTGTGACGCCATGTACCCTGTGGAGCGAGTCTTCCGGGCAAAGATGGCCCCTGCGTGCTTCCCGTGGCTCCGAGGGACCCTCCCTTTGGGATGCTTGATTCCCGGACATGGATGTGGCCGGACTTCGAGAGGTACCTTGACGGTGCCTGTGCCGAGGAGTTCATCTTGTACGGCGAGGAGTACGGGGCCTTCGTGAGGAGGAAGCCGAGGACGCCTGTGTGCCGGGGCGCGGAGAGAGAGAGGCTGGCCCGGGCAGCTCCCTGCAGGTTCCGATGCGCCGGACCGGATTTCACGTACGTCCGCGGGGACGGATCGAGGAGGAGGGTGTCTCAGACTGCTCCGGAGCAGCTCCCGCCGCATACAGAGTGGACCCCGACAGATCGGTGAGTGTGCCGACTCTTTTCCATCTTGGCATCTTTTCTCGCGTTCTTTTCTTTTGTTGTTGAGTATAACCGCATTTGATGAGCGTTTCCTGGCTTCTTGTTGGTGCAGTCCCGGGAGAGCCTACGATATGCCGACTCGCCGTTACGTGGCGATGCGCTCCTTCGCTAAGAAGATGGCGTCGAAGGTGTCCTCGTGGCCGGGTCTTCGCGTGTGCCGGCGCACGAGCCTATGCCTTCGAGGCATTCTGTGGACGTTCCTCCGCCTAGAGCCGAGCCTGAGCCGCAGCAGAGGGGCCTTTGAGGGGGCGGCATAGCATGGATGCCGGGACGTCTTCGGGAGCCGCAGTGGCCTTCGAGGAGCACCCTTTATCGGGCCTGCGCCTCCGCACGGCGCACGTGGTGAGGGTTCCTCGTAGCCTTCTTTCTTGATCCTTTCGCCGGATTTGATCCTTCGAGTACTTCTCGTGGGAGCCTCAGCGGTGCCTCGGTATTCCGACGATGAGGATGTGACGGGCGAGTTCGCCGGATGCCCGACTTTTCTTTGGAGGATCTTGGCGAGGAGGATGATGATGAGGATTCCGAGTAGTATTCATTTGCTTTCCTCTCTTTCATATCCCTCTCTTTTTTTTTTTTTTTTTTGTTTAGCAACAGTACATTTTTGGGTACCCGTAATAAAACATATGTATTTGCATGGCAAACAAGATTTTATTTTAAGATGTAATGTCATTTATTTTTGTGATTCCCCGAATTGTCCTAGAAATTGTTGCTATTATTATTTTTATTTTTGTACATGCCACGTGAGCCGAGAGTGCGTTTGGGTAGTGTTGGTTTGCCGGAAATGGCTTTGGCCGTTGTTTGACCGTTTGGAGCAAGGTTTTGCCGAGGACAAATGGGTTTTTGTACCGTTTTCCTGGGAAATGGGTTCTGCTTTGCAAGGAGGTCCGTACGGACATACTTAGCATGCAAAGAGGTCCGTACGGACCAACCTTGCTTGGGAAGGACATAAATGCTTTCCAAAGGCTCCGGTTCTTCCTCATTTCCCCATTTGCAGCCATTTTCGAGCTTTCTTCCCCATTTTCTCTAGGAACCTCCATTTTTGCCATGGATTCTTCGTATGTCCCTAGAATTTTGCCGAGGCTTTCGCAGAGAGGCAAGCACACTTCCTTGAGCAAGCTGAAAACGTGGATGCGGCGCCGTATGAGGCATCGTAGACGGGCTTTCGAGGTAAGGTTTCGTCTTTGCTCGGTTTGGTCTTTTTAAGGAGTCGGGTTCCCGATTGGGATTTGTTGCGGGCCGCCGCGGTTCGGGATGTTAGGAGGCACGTGTACCGTTTCTCCTACAATGAAATGGTGCCCACTTTTGAAGATTTTCGGGCTTTGATTGGAGGACCGGAGGTGGAGGCCATCTCGCTTCCTTTGGTTGGTGGTGCCGCCGTGAGCGTGAAGCTTGCGTACTTTCTTCGTACTTCGTTGGAAGAAGTGCAGGCATGATCCTTGATTCGGGTCATATCGACATTTCTGCCGCCGAGCGGTTCATGGTTGATGATGAGAGTGACGTCTCTTGGGATGTATTTGCCTTGTGCGTGATGGCGACGCTTTTCGGCCGCCTCCTTGGCATTTGTGATGGCGCTTGCTAGATGTGGTAGGGCACCGCAGAGCCGGAGAGGATATTGTCCCGTTGGTGCCGGGGGAGACTCTTCATGGTATCGACCGTCCGGCGACCGGGGATCGCTTTTATGAGAGGGGGAAGCCCCGCTTTGCTCACCTTGTGGCCGCGAGAGAGACTTCAGTGCCATGCCCGAGGCTCCGACGTCGTTAGCCCGTGGTCATTTGCTCGCCGACCTCTTGTGTCGGGATATGGATCACTCCGCCCGGGAGAGATGGATGGCACAGCCTTGGTACGCATCGATCCGCCGGTGGGTTCCGCACCGGAGGATTGAGACCAGAGGATCTTGCAGAAGGGTCCTACGTTGTCGTAGTTCCGTGTTTGTCTTGGTCCTCCTTCTATATTCCGTCGCTTGTTTCCTGGCAGCTTGGGATGAAGCGGTGAGCCTTTGTTGGGCCGGGATGACCTTGCTACCGCGGAGATAGCTCCTCTTTGTATGGCAGCCTCCGTGTGCCTTCTTGTATTGTCTCGAGGGTATGGAAGTATTCCGCTTCCCTCCCGTGGTACTCCTTAGACGTCGGGAGAGCGTCGTGTTGACGACTCAAGCATCCGGCCCGGTATGAGCAACAGAGTCAAGTTGGGCAAACTCCAAGTGGTCTCTCGAGAGCAGGCGTGTAGCGATTCTGGGACCCGGCTGCCGTAGCAGCTATTGCCTTAGGAGTGCCGAAGCCCGGTCCGACCCTTTCGATGTGACGGGAGACGCTTTGTTTGACTACGAGACTAGAGTTGACCGACCGACAGGAGAGGTCCTCTTTACGTACTCGCAGGGAGGAGATCCGAGCCGAAGCACGGCGAATGAAGCCCCGAGAGCTACTCGGGATTATTTGACTCTACTGGGAGGACCCCGCATCTCTGACCGAGAGACGCAGAGTTGGTTCACGTGGAGCGAAAGAAGACTCGCCTGGGACGAGGGAAGAAAGGAAAGAATGGCGAGGGGACAAGCGCAGATGGCGCGGAATGACCTCCTAAGTATCCATTCATTGCATTGCAAACACATTATTAGTTAAATGTATTAAGTCAGTTTTTTAGCATGTTGTGAACTTGAGAGTAGACCGTGCTTGAACTCATCAAGAAATGTTGTAACCGTTAGTGATTTGTGATTTACTTTTAAAGCTTTGTCGAGACGCAAGATCTTTTGTTTGCCTTTGCTTCGTTGTGCACTTTGTCGGCGTCCATCTTTGGACTTTTCTCGTTGCATCCGCGTGACCGAAGGCGCCTGAGCCCCGACGGCAATCCCCTTTGCCGAGGCTTTGTATTTGGCCGAGAGGTTGAATGCTCCCTTGACAAGTCGTTTTGACGGTCTTTTTCGTAGCTTCCTTGCCGCTTGTTGGCGCGGGCTCTTGACCTCAACTCTCGCAGCCTTCGCTTGAGCTTCTTTTTTTTTTTTTTTTTTGTGAGCCCTTGCTCGAGCTCTTTTTTTTTTTTTTTTTTTTTTTTTTTTTTTTTTTTTGTGAGCCCTCGCTCGAGCTCTTTTTTTTTTTTTTTGAAGCGCGTGAGGGCGAAGACAAGCCCCGGCTTGGAAGTAGACATGAGTCCGCCGCTTTGATGCCGAGTGACCCTCGGATGTCCTTTTTGATGTTGCCGCCGTCGTTTGACTTGGTCAAGGTGACTCGCCGGGGCGTGTTCTTGAAAAGTGCGGAGCTTGATGGAGGTCTTGATTGACATTCAAACTTTTGACTTTTTGTGTATTTTTAGACCGGACCAATTAAGGTTGCCTACGTTCCCTGACTAGAGGGCTCAGTCTCGCGTAGTTCGACACTACATGGAGTGCCAAGAGATGCACGCTTGTTCTTCTTCAGCGAAGTATCTCGCGAAGTTTGCTTCCGTTGACCGGATTCATGAAGGGATTGCCGTCTAGGTCTCGTTAGCTTCATGGCGCCTCCGGAGAAGATCTTTTGAACCACGAAAGTGGCCGATCCAAGTGGGTTCCCATTTTCCCAGCTGGGTTGGTTCGAGTAGGAGGCTTTTCTTTGAGTACAAGGTCACCTTCCCCGATGTCTCGGGATTTGACTTTCTTGTCGAAAGCTCTAGCCATCCCGCTTTGATAGGCTCTGACGTGTTCCATGGCCTTTAGTCGTCGCTCGTCTAGCGTGAGCCAATTCGTCATGTCGGCTTCGGAGCCATTCGACTTCGTTGATGTCATTTTCCACAAAGACTGAGTGAGGGAATTTCTAGCTCGATGGGAAGGACCGCTTCCATCCCGTATGTCAGTGGCAAATGGGGTTTCTCCCGTGGTCGTTTCCGACCGATGTGCGGTAGCCCCAAAGTGCAAGGTGCACTTTCTGCCAATCTCGTCCCTGGGTGGTCATTTTTCGGATGATCCGTTCGAGGGTTTTGTTTGCCGCTTCCACGGCGCCGTTTGTTTGTGGCCGGTAGGGAGAAGATTTGTGACGTGTGATCTTGAATTCAGCCACAGCCTGTCGAATTCCCTTCGAAGTGTGAGCCGTTGTCTCGATATGACCTCATTTGGGATGCCGTATCGGCATATGATGTTTTCCTTGAGGAAATGTGCGACCTTCGAGGTGAGTACCTTGTAGGACTTGGCTTCGACCCATTTCGTGAAGTAGTCGATGGCTACTAAGATGAACTCGTGACCGTTGCCGCTCGGCGGAGCGATTTTCCCGATGACGTCAATTCCCCAAGTGGCAAAGGGCCAAGGTGTAGTCATGCAAGAGAGATCGTGGGGCGGCAGATGATTGAGGTTGGAGAACCGCTGCACTTGTCGCAGCCTTCTGACAAAGTGGATGCACCGCTCCATGGAGATCCGAAGAGTAGCCCATCCCGAGAATGATTTGCATCGTGGCTCGGGCATTCATGTGGGGACCGCAAGCCCCATTGTGGACTTCGCTCATGAACTTGTCTCGCTTCTTGGCTGACGCAGTCAGTAGGAGTGGCCCATGGTAGCTTTCTTGTATAACATGTCCCCGAGGATGACGAAGTGCGAGGCAAGGCGTTTTAGGGCCATGATGCTCTTGGTTTTGACCCTTCGTGTGTGGGTCTTCCTTGTTCATGAAGGTAGTTTCCCGTTCTTGAGGTATTGGAAGATCCGCTTGGCCGGAAATGGCGTCTGACTTGCGCCTCTTTCGCTCTTCAAAGAATCTTGCAAATCGTTGTGATTAAAACCTTCTCGGCCTTGGGCCCGGTTTTTCTCTCGTTTGACAACATACTTAAATGTTTGCTTGATGCATTTATTTAATTAATGTGTTTGCCTTTTGTATAGATGAATTTAACTGTTTTGATTAGTTAATGTCATCATTTGTTAAAGATGCAATGAAATGGTTTTTTAGGAAGGTCGGAACTTTTATTGAAAGCGTGAAGACCGTACATTGTTGATCAAAGATTCACAATCGTCGGGCGTAAAGCCGTCAAAAGACACAAAAGATGTGAATACACGTACAACAAGACTCGAAGCTAGACTATAGGCGACGAGGGATTGGACCAGCTTCATTACTCCCGATGGCCGTAGCTCTAGAGGAGTGGTGCCGGTTTAGGTGGCCAATCTTCCCTTGGCATGAGTCCCGGAAAGTAGCTTGCATGCGGTTCGATTTCAAACCGTATCGCGGAGGTTTTTGGCTGCTCCCGATGATGTCCCTCCATTAGTGTTGCCACCACCCTGGGGTTTTTGATGATAGAAGTCGCCGAGGGCTACTTAGGAGGGCGAAGCATTCGCCGATTCGGAGCGGATTCTTGCCGATGTTGATCACTTTCATAGAATCTCGCTCTTTATCTCGGGATCTTTGCTGACGACGTTTACAATGTCTCGATTCGAGCGGACATGCTATATCACCTTCCCCGATTAAGCCTTGGAGGAGGTTGCGCCATTGTTCGTCCAAGTCGGACACCGGAATGTTGAATTGAACTAAGCCGTGATGGCCGTCCCCGTAAGATCCGAGAGTGTCGGCTGCAGGGTTGTCTTGTACCGGGGATCGGTGATGAGCCGCCTTGCAAGAGGGTTTTCGCGAAGTAAGTGGTCTACTCCTCGATCAATCTCCATTAGTGGCATCCATCTCTTGATCCTCTCTCAAGCATTCTTCACGCCGCATATGTCGTAGTTGTCATCCCGACCCATGAGTTCTTCAATTTCCAAAACTGTCATGCGCTAGAGCGTGGATGTAAGGATCCACTTCGTAGCGGGACAGGTAGGAGAATCATCTCGGGAAGAGTATTCGGTCATGTCGGGACCTTCTTCCGGGTCATAGCTTGGTCCGGCCAAGCACTTGCCATTGCACCGCCTCCGCGGATCACTTCGATCGCTCCGTTGGCATTGATGAATTTCACGCATTGGTGAAGAGTAGATGATATCTTTCATCCGATGTATCCAAGGCCGTCCCAACAAAGCAGAGAAGGTGGGTTTGATTTCCACGACTTGGAACTCTACCGACTCCAGTTGTCCGTCGAATTGGATCCTCAAGTTGATGACTCCTACGATTGATCGTGGCAAATGAGTCGTAGGCTCGGATTACCCGAGGTGAAGGCCTTATCGCAGAACGGCCGATGCGAGTCGTTTCAATGTGCTTAAAGCGATGATGTCGATCAGCGGAGCCGTTATCAATCAAGACGCTCGGGAGGAAGAACATCTCTATCTTTATGAGGATGAGGAGGGCTTCGTTGTGCCGATTCTCACATATTGGCAAGTCATCGTCTGTGAAGGCTAAACCGCTTCCGTGCTACCGTCATTGGACTCGGCCTCGTCCGGGAACGTTCGATCCAACCATTTGTATGCCTTGGGCCGGGGCAAAGATCGTAGGGAGACAGTGGCCCTCGGGGCGTTCTTGTCGGAATTCCCGGTCACGAGACCTTTTGACTCTTGTTTCACGCTCCCAGCCATAGCGAGACAAAGATGCCGACGGTCTCGGAAATTGCAGTGGAGTCCGCTCTCGCTGGGGTTTCGTCAATGGCTATTGAGTTTACTCCCGTCGTTACTGGGAATGGATTTCCAATGGTATCGGGACCACGGGGCGTTCCAATTTTCCCTCCTCAATGAGCCCCGAATCACCTCGCTTGAGTACGAAGCTAAATTGTCTGGTGGTGTGGCCGGGTAGTTATGGAAGGCGCAAAGGCTTGCTCATATCCATGTTGGGCCTGAGGGTCTTCGGTTGGAAATTCTCGAGTGGTTTGAGAAGATTTCGCTTCACCAAAGCTTCAAATACTTGACCCAAGGGCATTTCCAGTTATCAAAATGTCCGGAACCGTGGGAAGCGAGGGGGTTGCTATTCTTTGGGGCCGCCTGATCGCGGTTTACTTGAGCTCCGTTCGAATGTAGTGCACTGTTCCTACGCTTCCTTTCCTTTGGTTCAGCGTGGAGTTGAAGTTGCCAGGTTTGTTCGGATAGCGGTGAAGACGAGGCAGGGGTTGCCGTTGCCTTTGAAGACTCGTAGTCTTTTCAAACTTTGTCCCGCGTTGACCATGGCACTAGATCCGGATAGAAATGGTGGCCGATCAAAGTCCTCAAAGATGGTTTCGAGGCAGAATGGAAGATGTCCATCTCGCTTCTTCTTTGGAAAGTGGATCCATTATCTCGCTTAGCTTCCGGGCCCATCTTTTGTAGAATTCGCCCACCGGTTCGTCATCCTTTGTTCGGTGGCTTGCGTGTCATGGCGGTTTGTTTCCATTCAAGATTGGCGCGGTACTTCTCCAGGAAGATTTCACCGATCCGATCCCACGTGGAGCGGTTTTCCGCTTCACATCGAGGAACCACCTTAGTGCCGTGGATTTGAGGGAATGCCGAAATGATCTCGCCATCTCGTTGAGGGGTTGCCCCTTTGGCTCTCATACCCGTGGACGTAGGTGTCGATGTGGGTTTTTGGGCATTCTGTTCCGTCAAACTTTTCCATTTCCTAAGCATCCCGAACTTCGGAGGGAGAGGGACCACTTTGTTCGGATCGCAGGCGTGAGGAGTCCTTCCGAGAACTAGCTAGCTTGCCTTGCATGTCTTTCATTTGTTCGATCAACCAAGCCATGTGGGGAGGGTCACTGTTCGAGGTGGGTTACCGTTTTGTGTGGACGGAAACCGAAGATGGAGGTGGATGGTCGATGGGATCGCCATTCGGGAGTCTTGGGGAGGTAGTTGAGCGTATACCAACCCATACCCCGGGGTGTTGAAGTTGAGGGCGTGATTGCCCGGTCCGCTAAGGGTTGTGTTTGGGAACCTGGGGAAACGATTCGTTAGCCCCAATTGGCGGACTAGCAGTGGCAAACTTGAGATGTCGGGATATCCGCCGGATGCCCGTCCCCGGTAAGAATGGGGACTTTTGATTGTGGTTGCGAGGCTCATATAGAGGTAAATGATTGAATCCCGGGGGATACCGGGATGCATTGGGATCTGGCGGAGCAGCACGTATGTGTGCCGTTGGTACCGAGCTTGATGTGCGAGCCGGAAACCGACCGATCCGAGGCGGGCATGTCGAGCCGCTTGACCGACGCCCGAGGGGAGCTTTGAGCGAGAGCTGCTTTGCGTTGCTGGGATCTCGTAGCTTGGCGGAGGCGGGACCTGCTGATAGCTTTGAGAAACCGGGGGAGCCGGTATATCTTCGTCTTCTATGAGAACAAAGGTTCCATCAGGTTGGGGAACTGCAACTGTTCCTCGAAGACGCAAGGTGTCGACGATCCAGGCTTGCTGTTCTTCTTGGCGCTTCTTGATGGCTTCGAAGGCTCGCAGCACCTCCTCCATTGTCTGGAGATTCCTTAGTGGCGGGGTTCCGTTTCCCTCACTGTTATCTGTTGATCCCGTCATGGGGGAGTATCGGACGGTGCGGACCGTTGAACTGGAAGGGTTATCGGGCCCTGTGACCTCGATACTGAAAAGGCGGCTTCCAGGTATTCTCAACCACTCTCGGTTCGCTGGAGGGGTGACGGGCAAGGTTTAGACACAGGAGTGGCCTAACGGGATAAAAGGGGGAAAGCTCACGTGGCATGCGGTTTCCGTTTCTTTTATTTTTTTGATTTTTTTTTGTTGTTTTAATTTACTTAAAACATGTTTTCTCAGAGTCCTAGGTAGGTTGGAAAAGATTGCTCTTCTTTTTCGCAACTATGCTAGATCCTGGGTCAGTGGAGACCATCTGTGCGGCTATAAGCCCCTCGTTTTGCACCTGTATTTCGACATCCCAGGGTGGACAGCCCCAGGCGAGGGTCCTATAGTGCAAGCGGTTTCCACCGGCCTAAAAGAAAAATCGAACCTAAGGACCGAGCCTGTCATGTTCGTTTTGATGCGTTAGCCATGTGAATAGTGAACCGAGCCGGCCACTGAGTCAAGATCAGGTTAAGAGTTCGGCATGACCTCTCTTTACCTTGCTTGCGCAAGGGATCTGTGACGTTAGGCGTTGGCTGGTCATATTGTCATGGCGGTCGACGTGATCAAAGGGCGCGTGATGACATGGTGTCATGCGAAAGCATGGATGTATATCCGGGACGGAACATCGTTCGTGTAGCTTCGGAAATCAAGATCGGAGTCAAGATTTTAGCATGACCTTTCATCGCTTTGCTTGCGCAAGGGATCTTGAGGTCCGAGCCTTGACTCAGAAAATGGCCGGCATGGTATATGTATCCAGCGTCGTATGACACCTGACTCGGGTAAAAACCAACCGAGTCCGGGCAGAGTGTGACTCAAGACTCAAACGTGCGGGGTTGACGCTTGGCTAGGATGGGATGTTTGGAATGATCCCGTGCGCGCCCAAGCAGGCCTAGGAAGACCTAACGGATCGCAACCGAGACCACTCGGGTTTAGGGGTTGTAGTGTGCGGTGTATCCGAGGCAATGCGCATAGTGTGCGGTGTAACCGAGGCGCCAGAGTAGAGTGCGGTGTAACCGAGGCAGCAGTGCGCGTAGTGTGCGGTCTCTAAAATTCTTTTTCTGAGTAAAACAGGAGTTTTTGAAGAATTTTAAATGTATGCACAGATGTATATTGATGCATTTTTTTTTGTATTTTTATTTTTTTTGTTTTTTGTAAAATAAAAACGAAGCACGTGCACACACACACAACAGTTAAAGGAAGGGGTAAAATGAAAGTTTGACCCTCATCATCGTTTTAAAAATCTTTTGCTTTGTTTAAAAGTTTTTAAAACAAAATATCCCCAGCAGAGTCGCCAACTGAAATTACCCGGGATCCGGCTCGCGCGCGGGGCCCCGGCATCTCGCAATTCGTCGGCTCGGGAAGTCGCCCGATCCGAGAGGCGGACAATCGCGCCCAAGATCCTGGCTTATTCCGTTTAGCGTTGCGCCGTTGGAGGTGTCTCGCCGTTTTGCTTTCGCATTTTGTAGAGTCGCCACGCCGTTTTTATTAAGCCCAAAACATTGAAAAAGGGCATCGGTTTAAAGATAAATTTTAAAGCCTGTTTTGTGTGATGAGATTTTGAGTTCGGAGGTCAGATGACTCCTCGGGAAGAGAATATTAGAATATTAGAGCTCACCCGAGTAGCCTCGTAAAACGAGTCTTTCGGATACCCCTAATATCCTTTAAAAAGTTGTGTGTGTGTGTGTGTGCTTTTAAAAATGCATGCTGTATCGGATGTCTACATTGTATGCTATGTATGGAAATGTATTGAAATAGTGATGGAAGGAAGCCTTACCAATGTTGGTTCGTGTCTGTCTTCCGCTTGGGAATAGTGTTTGAGGTCGAAGTAGCGTTCCGGATTGCTTCAGGGATGCCGGTTGTCCGCGGACAGAGTTTCGGCGTGAGTTGAAACCGTAGGCTGCGTTTGGGCAGAGGTTCGGCGTGCGTGGGGATCGTCGGGATCAGTCGGGCAGAGGTTCGGCGTGCGTTGGAATCGTTGGTTGGATTCGGGCAGAGGTTCGGCAAGGTTTGGGATCGCGGTTTGACTCCTGGAAAAGAGCCGGGACACCGTGGGAAAGACTGTGCAAGGCCTCGGAGTACCACGAGGGGCCTCAGAGTACCTCGAGAGTGCCTCGGGGCAGCGCGGGAGCCGTCTCGGAGCGCTCGGGGAGGCTTCTGAGCACCTCGAGGGGGCTCCTGGAAGGCCTCAAGGATCCGAAGGGGCGGGAATGCCTCGAAAGGTCTTAGAAGGGAGCCAGGGCTTAGGGAGGAAGAGAGAAGCTGGGATGTGTGTGAAAATGAGGAGGGGGGAGCCCTCTATTTATAGTAAAAATTTTCGGAGCAAAGAGGTCCGTACGGACCTTCTTGGTTATCCAGAATTTTGGATTTCCTCGATTTGAGGGAATCGCAATGATGGAGAATATTACGGAATGATGATGTCCCCCAGCAATAAGGTCCGTGCGGACCATCTTGCATGCAAAGAGGTCCGTACGGACCAACTCGCGAGGAAGTCATCATTTCTTCCGGGATTTGAGGGAATATTGTGGACTTTAAGGGGATTTAGTAATCATTGAAACAAAGAGGTCCGTACGGACCTTAATTGCTTTTTTCCGATTTCCCGAAAATTCCCAAAAGGTCCTTTTATCCCTTTTTATCCCTGCAAAGGCTCCTCCCTTGGTTTGTTTGGGGGTTTGAGAAGGTTTTGAGAGGGTTTTGAGTGAGAGAGGTCTCGAGGACTGCAAGGTGGGATGAGTCTACGGTGTTTCCCGTGTGTTTGAAAGGGAGTGATCCAGATTGGGGTACTTACAGTTATGTGTCATCACAAATCATTTTGGCCCAGTTTCAGCCCCAATTCCAAGCAAAAAACTGCCCCGAGGCTCAAGTAATATGTAAATTCATAAAGCATAAATTTAAAAAGCAAATAAAACATTAGTACATTGTTTTCGCCCCATCGACGCCCAAATAAAGCAAAAAACAAACAAGTTGTGCATAAAATTGTTCATTGTTTGTTTTTCCTCCTAAATCGATTCTAGAGACCTCCTAGGCCTCCGATTCCTCCTCATCACTACTCAACTCATAAAGGCTCGCCTCTCTCATCAAATCCTCGCTATCACTCACATCAGAAAGATGAACATTCACATGTTCATGTTCAGCCAGATGCTCCAGGATGCTGGCATTAGGTCCCCATCCCCGATGCTGGCATTAGGTCCCCATCACTACTCAACTCATAAAGGCTCGACTGTAGTTTTGAAAAAGTATTCTTGTCCCCAGCGGAGTCGCCAACTGAAATTACCCGGATCGCGCGGGGCTGCGCGCGAGCGGTTGTCTTTCGTGGATGTTTGGGACCTCGCTTTCGGGAAGGAGAGGAGTCGCCGCGCGGTTTTGTATTTTAAGCCCAAACGTTGAAAATGGCTTGGAAAAGGTGTCATTTTGTATTTTGAGCCCAAACTTTGGAAATGGCTTTGAAAAGGTGTCGTTTTGTATTTTGAGCCCAAACTTTGGAAATGGCTTTGAAAAGGTGTCATTTTGTATTTTGAGCCCAAACTTTGGAAATGGCTTTGAAAAGGTGTCGTTTTGTATTTTGAGCCCAAACTTTGGAAATGGCTTTTAGTACCGGAGATTGTTAGGTTCGGAGGTCACGTTACGTTTCGGGAAGAGTATTTTGAGATCACCCGAAATGCCTCGTATGACGAGTCTTTCTACCTTTCTCGAAATTGTGTGTGTGTGTGTGTTTGCATTTTGAAAATTGGGGCTTGAATGATAAGCTTAATCTTGGTTTGAATGTCAAACGTTGATTTTATGATTCTTGGAAAAAGCGAGCGTTTGAATGACAAACGTCGGTTTTGGAGTTTTTTAGGAAAAGAGGTGCGAGTGACGAGTTTGAATATTTTAACTTAAGTGTCAAATATTGACTTTTAAGAAAAGAGCGTTTGAATGTTAAACGTCGGGTTTTGAGTTAAAAGATGATCGTTTGGATGCCAAACGTCACTTTTGCGCGTTTTGAAAGAGAGTTCGAATGACGAACTCCGGTTTTGAACCGGGCATTACATTGTTAGCGATTTTATGGAAAAAAGCATTAAATGATGCGATCAACGAATCATTTTGCGACTCAGACTTTGATAAGTAAATACTATCACGAGCCAAACGGCTCGGACTTATAAATGACATTATTTAAAGTGCGGTATCAACGGAATCAAATGATCCGGACATTGAAAATGCGATCGACGAGCCAAACGGCTCGGACTTGTAAAGTTGCGTAATTTAAATGACAATCAATGGATCAAACGATCCGGACTTGTAAATGACTATCACGATCAAACGGTTCGGACTATGAAATTGCGAATCAACGGATCAAACGATCCGGACCGTAAATGACAGAAAGTAAAAACGGGGCCGGAACGCCGTTTTAACCCGAGATTACTTCTCTTACGGGAGAGAAGATGATCTTGGACTAAAACGTATCAGACCCCATAGACGGCGTTACGTCTACATTTCAATGATTTCAATCGAAGCGATTGTAGCGATTGACGCGTAAACCGAGACGGAACAAGTGTTTAGGGAGAGAGAGTGTTACCTATGGCTAGGGGTTGACTCTTTTGGCTCGTTTGACGTATACGGGATACGGTTTAGTATTTGAAAGAGTGTTTCGAGGTTGTTTGGTTCGTGTTTGGTTGAAAAACGATATTTTCACGCAAATCGAGACAAAACGAGGCTCGGGAGAGGGTGGAAAGGGTTTATGCCGTAGGCTTTGGTGAAAATGGTTAATATTTTTTCTCTTTGAAATGTTTTGGCAGCCCTTGTATTTATAGGGTGAAATTGTAATACAGTCCGGACGGACTTATCCTCAATTTGGGGAGGTTTTGTGGTATTTTGGAAAATGGGAGGACTTGTTGGCAATTCTGGTTTTGCCTAAAAAACAGTCCGGACGGACTGTGACTCAATCTCAGAGGCATTTTGGTCTTTTCCCTTTGAAATCTGATTGATGTTGACTAGAGGGCTTTGGCATGTATACCACGTGCCCCTGTGACTCACCTAGGCTAGGGTTTTCGTCCCGTTATTCCCGGTTTTGTCCATTTTTAAATAAATGTCCGGAAAATCTCCGAAATGCCCCCAAAAAGTCCCGAAAAGTGCGTTTTTCGGGAAAATCTGTACTTTTACGTGTGATAACGTGCTTTGAGTACGCTTTGACGTTGGGATGCACGGGGCAGTCCCGGGATGTTTTGTTGACTTGAGAACGGGGAGTTTAACGGGTTTCGGTTAACCTGGAGCGAGCCAGTTAACGGATTTCGGTTAAATTTTGACGGATTTTGACGATCCAGATTTGGGTACTTACAGGATCCGGCATCAACTCGGTCGATCCTATACTTGCTTGGATAACGAAGGTCTTCTCTAGGGCACCTATACCTCGTCAACATCTTACCAATTTCTAACAAGGGCACTAATATCCATGGTCCATTGTTCCTTCGATAAACCCTAAGATTTCCCTTGTGGTAGCCATGAATAACATTGGGGGTATGTTGCCTAGAACGGGCCTTTTCTAAAAAGGGGTGAAGGGGCAAGGAAGATCAAGAACAGAAACTCAAGAAAAGCTTCAAGCTTTCATCAATGGCGGTTTCTCAAGAGCTTGAACAACCAAAACCCAGAAAACACAAATTAAAATGCAGAAAATAACAAAGGAAGAAGAAATTATACCTTTTTAGTTGAGGATTGATGAAATCGAATGGACAAATCAAACAATTGTGAGAATCTGGGCACTCGAACTCAAGAACACGAAACAGATTTTGAATCTTGCTATTTTGCTCTCAAATGCAAAGGGTGATAAAAGATTGGAATTGAAAAGGGGTTCTGTTTTTATACCCTCAAAAATGGGTCAGATCCGGAGTTGAAATGGGTCCCAAAAGGTCAAGACGCCGTCCTTTCCCAGCATTAAATGCCCTAGTGGTTTCCCAAGACGTGTGTCAGGCATCGTGCTACACGCCTCATCATGGAGCCATTTGAACTGGCGGATATTGAATCGACACCTGCCACGTGACGCCTGTTCGTATTCTAGTAAGCCGAGGTAAAGCTCACTTCCTCCTCGGCATAGTCGGGGGCCACTGAACGGTATAAACCGAGATACGAACTTGGGCTAGTCCGGGCAAGACCCAAATGGATTGGGCCCTAAACATAATCCAATCAAGTCTCATATTCGAGGAAGGGAATGGGCTTCCCTACCTTTCTCGAACTAAGACATGTCGTCATTCCCCTAGGCCGACCTAGGCTTAGTAGGTGAAATGACCAAGGCCCGACTCAATAACGAGGGAGATCTACCTCTAAGGCCTAGCTGAGCTCCCTTGATGACGAGGCCTCGACTATAAAATCACAAGGAATTGGGCCTCCCTAGTTCCTTCTCACCTCTTCCCTGGCTCAACGTAGGCCGACCTGGCCACGTATGACGAGGAGAGGCCAGCTCGGCTCACGTGCAGAATTGTAGTTTATACTATCCTATTCAAATTGGGACATTAAGCAGTTATAATCCCCCTAGGATTATGACCCAATTTCACATAAATTCCTATCCGGCAAGGACTCAACATATATAATCATCTTAGGATTAATATCTTATATCTTAGCAATCCAATTCAACATGGATTATACATTGCTATGCCTATAAATACAAGCCATAATTCATATTATTTGGTACGTTATCTTTTGACTCTAAACTCTTGTCAATTCATTTCTCTCTCTCACAAAGCAAATACTTACTCTCACGCCAGAGGGCCTTCGCCGGAGAAGCCCCATCTTAGTTTACGTGTTTGTTTTTCTGTTTCAGGCTATTCAATCGCTGGGATATAACCTACCACCGGATTGGGCTGATCCGAACGTTTTTGGCAGCATCAGAAACCATTTTATTTAATTGTCTACGAAATATTTTATTTCTTGTTTCATTTTTCCCGTTTATAATTTGTGGTTGATATTGAGTATTTGAAAATTTCAATCTTCAATGGACATTGGTCATACTAGAGCCGTCAATTTGGATTGGACCCGTCGGGCCATCCCACCCCGCCATGAAATAATGGTAGGTTGGGTTTTAAAACTACTAACCCAAATAAAAGTGGGCCAATTTGGGCTGCCCTATATGGGAATGGGCAAAAATGGGTTCGGGGCGGGCCGGGGTGGGCAACCCACTATATTTTTTATATTTTTTTCGCCATAAAATAACGTCATTTTTAAGTGGAAATTCTGGGTCTACATCGAATTTGTAGACTAAATCCGTGAATCGTTAAGTGAGATAGACTCGAGAGAAGCAGAGAACAGAAACGGAGAAACCCTAATGAGACGCCATCCCCATCGGTACACTACATCACAATCACTAATTCGTTGTCATTACTGTATCCGATCCACACATGTATCTATATCTCTCTCTATCTTCATTTTTATTGATATAAATCTTTATTTCTGAGATCATGATTTACCTGTATTTATTTGTAACGATTTGTGTAAAGTTTAATTATGTTGCCTGCTTGATAATTAGTTTATATTGATATGAATCTTTGTTTGTGTTTGTTTGACTGTGATGATTTTTGTTATCTTTTGAGATATTATTGTATTTGATAGTTGTGTTTATTTGACTATTGTGATTTTTTATTTTTTGGTATCAGTTATACACAATTTCAAATCCAAATTTCATCTATTTGATTGTCTCACATGACCCGCCTGCTCCACCAACCCAAGGTGGGTTGGGTTGGGATGACATATTTCCAACCCGACAGAAATTTGGGCCAGCCCATCGCGCCCCGTTTAATGGCGGGCTTTGGCGGGTTGGCCCCGCCCCTCCTCGCCAGCCCGTATTGACAGCTGTAGGTTATAACATTCTTTTTCTTAATTCTTATTTGACTAGCTTTTTAATAGTTTGGATCCGAATGTGGGTGCATAGTTAAGTTTGGTTATATTATAAATCCCGTACATAAGCAAATGTTAATTTATTATATAACGAATCTTACTATCTCAAAATATAAATGAGATTTACGCACAACAATTCACTCAAAGCAGTATTCACAATGAAAGCTTTTTTATAAGTCTTTGTTTTTGTGAAAAAAAAACTATATAATTTTTTTTTTGAGATTTGTTATTCACCCCCGCAACATTACTAAATCCCCACGCACTACTAAGCTTACCAAAAGAATTAAACACTCAACAATAAACACACCACCATTATTCCTATATTACCCTTTTTAAACTCTTAAATAAACGCCACCTAAATTAACAACACATCCACACACCCTCCCATTTTACCATTTATTCTTTGAAATTAACGGCCTAAATATAGAGTTACAAACGGCGACGCCGGTGCTCCTAAACTACTGGACCAAAAATGGGGCGAAAAATAGTGAAATTAGGATGAATAAGGCGGCAATTGAGAGGGTTTCGAAAAACCCCGTGTTGGAAAATGTGATTAATTATTGAAATGAATTTGAAATTGGGGTATAATTAAGTGGGTGGTGGGTATTTATTAATGGAGGTGAAGGTGGAGAAGAGGGGAATGGGGTTAATGGAGAAAATCGCAGGCAATATAGTTTTAAGGAGACATTGTAACTTTACGATCTTATTCCACAAAGGGATTGTTGGTTTCAAAACAAAAAGAAAGGTTCAAATAACCAAAGAGTAGAATAAACCTCTAAAATATATTAAATCTGAATTGTGTCCTAAATGGATTACAAAATTGCCTATTTATAGACTGAAATGGTGATGATTTCTAAGAAAAATGATGTCATAAATGATGTAAGCTACAAGATTTAATTACATGATAAAGACTACAATTATTATAATGAGTTATCCAAATACCTTCAAACTTTCCAAGAGTATGTGCTGAACTTATCTACCTTATCTTCACTTTATAAGCTTCATGAGACTTGGGAAATTCGGATTCCTTCTTGGGCTGACTTGGAAACACTTATTTTGGACTTAGTTTGGGCTCCAAATTGTGTTTACTCGTTGGGCCAACATTCTCTTACATGAAACTCCATGTTACACTTACTTAGGTCCCATTTTCTATGTTTTTGGGCTGGAACAAACTTGATTTTCAACTTGTATTAAATTCAATTGAATTACTGAATTCCCTCGAGTTGTATCTTGAGCTTGGATCCAAAATGTTTGAACTAATCCATTGATGGCCTTCATGAATTCTTTAGACTTTGACCTAGTGATTGGTCCAATGTGCCATTGCAACGAGTATTGTTCGTCTGTACTTGAGCTCTGCAATGTAATTATATCAAGAGTAGAGGTTGATCAATGAAGATGGGAGAACGTGATGAGAACATAAATTCCAGAATTTCAGGGAATGAGGTTCAAGAAACAAACGATTAGTCGGTGGCTAGATATATCAAAGGTTTGAAGTTACAAATTCAAGATACAAGCAATTTGTTCAATCCTCTAAGCATATACTCTGTGGTCATCAGAGGGATCTTTTTATTGAGATGTAGTCGAAGAGATCAAGTGGGGAGCGATATTGAGTGACCTTCTCATCCACCTACCTTGATGATGGCTGTTCGACCTTAAATGTTTCAAGTGTGATAAGTTGGGTCATCGACAGTTGGACTACAAGAAGGTAGAAAAGCATTCATTGTTTGTAGAAAGGGAAGAAGTGAGGAGACTACATGGAAAGAAGAAGATGAAGTAGTGGAGAAAAATGCGTGACAGGTAATGGCACAACTACATTAGTATTATAAGGGCTCGTTTAGTTCGTGGTAAAGTGGGGGAATGGAATGCTCAATTCCATTCCCCCAATTCCTTTGGCCTGTTTGGTTTATGTTTTCCTAAAATTTTCATTCCCCCGGAATGATCAATTCCCTCCAACGTTGGAATTTGCCATTCCTTCAGGAATGAATTTTTTTTTGATCAAAATACCCCCAAACCCAAATCACCCCTATCCCTTGCCTACCCACCCCCACCCCGCCCCTGCTTACCCCACCCGCCCACCCCCTGCCCACCCACCCCACCCCCACCCCCACCCCCCTCAATTTTTTTTAAAAGACCCCTGCCTACCCCCCATCCAGCCCCTGCCCTACCACCCCACCCCCACCCCCTCCATTTTTTTTAAAGACCCCTGCCTACCCCCCATCCAGCCCATGCCCTACCACCCTCACCTACCCCCCACCCCCCTCCAATTTTTTTTTAAAAGACCCCTGCCTATCCCCCCATCCATCCCCCGCCCTACCACCCCCACCTACCCCCACCCCCACCCCCACGAAAAAAAATTTCATACCCCTACCTACCCCATCCACTTTCCAGCCTCGGCCCAGCCCGCCCTACCCTACCCCCGCCCCCACCCCACGAATTTGTTTTACTCATTTGGCATACCCCTACCTACCCCACCCACTCGCCCCGCCCTACCCCACCCCCACACCCCCCAAATTTTTTTTTTAAAAAAGGGTAAATTGGACATTTTATATGCTTTCATTCCATTCCTATAATTTGTATTTTCAAACCAAACATGATTTGCCAAGGAATTGAATGACAATTTCATTCCATTCCGTGCCAACCAAACAGAGGGGTTTGACCAGTTTTTTTCCATTTCAATTCCTTCAGGAATTCATTTCCATTGACCATTCCATTCCTTCACTTTTTTTCCATCGAACCAAACGGCCCCTAAAGATCTTGCATCACCATGCCGACTGTGGAAGAGGGTTGACTGAGAAACAACATATTTCAGTCTACTTGTACTATCCCGAGCAAGGTATACATGTTCATGATCGATTCATGTAGTTGCAAAAATATTATTTCCATTGAGTTGTGCAAAAGTTGGGATTACAGGCCAAGCAACACCTGAAACCGTACAAATTGGCATAGATAAAAAATGGCAAGGTAAGCATTACTAACGTAATTTAGTTACATTGTCTATCGTTACTCAATATAAGGATTTTGTGTGGTGGGATGTGGTTTATTTGGATGCTTGTCACCTGTTGTTGTCAGGAATACCATGACAATTTTTTAGGAATGAGAATGGTTTATTTGGATGCTTGTCACCTGTTGTTGTCAGGAAGACCAAGACAGTTTTATAGGAATGAGACGCATAATGATAGAAACAATACGTATACCCTTTCGTTTAATTTGTTGAAATTTGTTTTGGTTTCAAATAAAAAAGCTAATAGTGCTCAATTTAAGGAGGGGCTACAAGATGCTCAGGTAGTGTTAGTTTTTTTAGCTAAAGATACTAGTGCATGCTAAAGGAGTTACCAAATCAGATAACCAAAATTGAAGAAGTATTTTGGGATTTGTTTAAGAATGAACTGTTGGTTTGCCGTCATTGAGGGATATATAACACCACATTGATCTAGTACTCATGTTACCTAACCATCCACATTAAAGGATGGTAGCACTGAGGAGTTGAGGAGACAAATAGTTGAGTTACTAGCGAAGGGGTTCATTAGAGAGAGCTTAAGTCCATGTGATCTGGCTGCCTTTCTTGTACCAACTAATGATGGTTCATGGCCTACATAAATAAATGGTCGTGCCATAAATTATATCACAATTAGATATCACTTTTATATTACTCGTTTAGTTAACTTGTTAAATGAGTTAAGTGGGACTAGTGATGTATTACTGTACAATAGTCGGTTTGCATAAAAACGTTTTTGAATGGAAATAAGCGGGTATGAATGAAATGCTCACCAAATCAACCTTTTGAACTTGGTGATTAAGTAGAAGAGAAGTCTTGTGAGTATTTCTCGAAAATAAGAGAGTAGCCCGAAATCCTGTGGCCCAAACAATGCCCAAAGACTCCCATGCCTTTCTTGGTTAGACCAAGCCAACCTAAGATTTTCGACAAGTCTTTCTGCATTTTTAGTAAGAAAAATAGTAAGATTATTAATATTTTGAATATAAAAATAAAGCAGAAAAAGAATGAGTAAAATAAATAATAGAAATTATTTGTCATTTTGAAAAATCTATTTGTGTGAATGAACGAAAATTTGAGCAAGGAGGGAGGAAGTGTCAATGCGACTGCACGGCCCCTGATTGATCTCCTTCAACATCCACCCTGACGGCCTGACCCATTCAACTTTACACTATTCTCCTCGTGTCACCTTCTTGAATATCCTCTCTCTCTCTCTCTCTCTCTCTCTCTTACTTTTCCATATATTCATGTGTTGTCACTATGTGACTGTGTGAAGAAAACTGTCACACAAGCATTAATACAAGTATCCATCTCAATCAACTCGCATGACAAATATCGTCATCATATAACCAAAACATCCACCCTTTAAACAAATCAGACCCACCCCAACCCAACTATTGGGTCCTTTCCCTTTCCCAACTCTCCCTTTCCCCAATCCAACTCAAATCACTTCAATTAATTCGTCAAGTTTGCTTCTTTAGGCGTTTAAATTTAACCCATCTAAACGATTTCTTGAATGATGGTTAAGTTTGCTTCTTTTCGAGTCTTAATTTAACCCATTTGAACCATTTCTTGAATGAATGAGCGCAACCACCATGTCAACCTCCGACGGCGGCGGTTCCGGTTCCACCAGATGCCTCAGTGACGATATCCCTGAGGATGAATTCCTCCGTTTAAGTGTAGATCTGGTTGCTGCTGCCAGAAGAAATATTGGGTTTCTTAGAAATTAAGGTTGCTGAGTCCCATTGGCTCCACAGTAAACCCAACATTCTTGAATCCATTAGAAGGTACTACTACCTAATTTTGAAATTTGCTCTTGATCAATCAAGAGCAAATTTCAAAAAAAAAAAAAAGCATCCATTTTGGGACGGAACGGAGGGAGTAAATCATATCACAATTAGATATCACTTTTATATTACTCATTTAGTTGACTTGTTAAATGAGTTAAGTGTGTCTAGTGATGTATTACTGTACAATAGTCGGGTTGCATAAAAACGTTTTCGAATGGAAATAAGCGGGTATGAATGAAATACTCACCAAATCAACCTTTTGAACTTGGTGATTAAGTAGAAGAGAAGTCTTGTGAGTATGTAAACTAAAATAAGAGAGAGTTCCATGTTGGCCAAGCAATGCCCAAAGAGTCCCATGCCTTTCTTGGTTAGACCAAGCCAACCTAAGATTTTCGACAAGTCTTTCTGCATTTTTAGTAAGAAAAATAGTAAGATTATTGATATTTTGAATATAAAAATAAAGCAGAAAAAGAATGAATAAAATAAATAATAGAAATTATTTGTCATTTTGAAAAATCTATTTGTGTGAATGAACGAAAATTTGAGCAGAGGGAGGAAGTGTCAATGCGACTGCACGGCCCCTGATTGATCTCCTTCAACATCCGCCCTGACGGCCTGACCCATTCAACTTTACACTATTCTCCTCGTGTCACCTTCTTGAATTCTCTCTCTCTCTCTCTCTCTCTCTCTCTCTCTCTCTCTCTCTTACTTTTCCATATATTCATGTGTTGTCACTATGTGACTGTGTGAAGAAAACTGTCACACAAGCATTAATACAAGTATCCATCTCAATCAACTCGCATGACAAATATCGTCATCATATAACCAAAACATCCACCCTTTAAACAAATCAGACCCACCCCAACCCAACTATTGGGTCCTTTCCCTCCCTTTCCCAACTCTCCCTTTCCCCAATCCAACTCAAATCACTTCAATTAATTCGTCAAGTTTGCTTCTTTAGGCGTTTAAATTTAACCCATCTAAACGATTTCTTGAATGATGGTTAAGTTTGCTTCTTTTCGAGTCTTAATTTAACCCATTTGAACCATTTCTTGAATGAATGAGCGCCACCACCATGTCAACCTCCGACGGCGGCGGTTCCGGTTCCACCAGATGCCTCAGTGACGATATCCCTGAGGATGAATTCCTCCGTTTAAGTGTAGATCTGGTTGCTGCTGCCAAAAGAAATATTGGGTTTCTTAGACTGGTTGCTGAGTCCCATTGGCTCCACAGTAAACCCAACATTCTTGAATCCATTAGAAGGTACTACTACCTAATTTTGAAATTTGCTCTCGATCAATCAAGAGCAAATTTCAAAAAAAAATTGGACATTCATTTTGGGACTGAACGTAGGGAGTAATTTATCTACTCAGTTTTATTTAGATTAATTGTACTGATAATGTCATCAATGTTGTTGAATGGTGAATTTGGGTGATGAGTTAATCTTGAGGATTAATTTCTGTTGCTATAGGTATGATCAACTGTGGATGCCATTGATGGCTGATCTTATGGTGGGTTCCAAGCCTCCCATGATCCTTCCTCCTCTTGATATTGAATGGGTTTGGTTTTGCCATTCTCTAAATCCGGTATGTTTTTCACCATTCTATTTCATTTTTGGTCATTTAAAAATCTAAAGATAAATTGCTCAGCACACTTTATATCATTATACTCTAAATAAGTTGAGTATTTGTTTGTTTACCTCATTTGAAAATCATAATATTTGAGAATGGTTGTTTGATTAGGAATTGTACATGAAAAAATATATTCTAGTTAAATTTTTTGATTTTTGCATTAGACCAAACATAAGGGCCCAAAGTGATTCATATAGGTGACCCCAACTAACTCGGTTAGACCCTTTGTTGAGTAGGGTATCTTGGTGACTACAGTATAATTTGTCTTGGGAGAAATCTCCATGAACAAGGAAGAAAGAGTACAAGTAGGATGAAGAACATGCATTTGAGTAATGGAATACACCCTCCGTCCTAGATTGACTTGTCAAAGACTCCTTTATTAGGACGGAGGGAGAGTAATATATTTTTAGTTTTATTGGATACCAGCACCAAGTAAAAATTATGACTTGTGAAATTTAAAGTTAAGAGTTACTGCCATCCATTTCAGGTAGGTTATAGGAAGTATTGCGACTCAAGGTTTTCGAAGATCATAGGAAAACCAGCTATATTTAACGATGAGAATGAAGACTATGCATTTGACCGATGCAGAGAAATTTGGATCCAGAAATATCCATCTGAGTCATTTGAAAATGAAATAGATATTAGTTTCCAAGACTCAGTTCCTGTAAATGAAGATCTGTTGGGAGAAGTGTCAAAACAAAGATGTATGTACGATAAATTTTCAGAGCCCTATATGATGGAAATGGTATATTTAATTGCCGCCAAAAGGAGATACAAGAGATTTTTGCATATGATGCAGAGATTTGGAGATGGCTGCTCTGGTCTAATACCTACTTCAGATATTCTACTTATGTGGTTGACCCATAAGGTAAGTGTTTTGCTCTTGCTCGTTTTCAAGCTTCTAAGTCTTTCCAGTTCTGCAATTGAAGTAAAAGATAAAAAAAAAGTAAAAAAATACTACTACCTCTGTACCAAATAGAATGACCATTTTTGTCCCAAAATGAATGGCCTTTTAAAACTTTTCCATCAAAAAACTGTCCCTAAATGATTTTTTTCATAGTTCATCATATTTTTGCAAAACTAAAATTTTGAAAGTGAATAACGAGAACGTTTATGATGTTTTTTCTATTAAAAATCACCATTTTCAAAATGACCCTTAAACTCAAAATGGTCATTCATTTTGGGTCGGAGGGAGTAGCTTTTATTATATTTCGATGATTTTGATATCAGTAAGTATCAACAATATTTAACTCATTGATGAAGAATTGGTATTTGGTTTGAGTAATCTATTCAATGTTTAGATCAACGCTGCAGCTTGCAGACTTTGATTTTTGTCTATGCAGGCTTGTTAAATGTAAGTAATTTTTTTTTGTCAATACATCAGAGTTATCCCACGGCGTACGAAGTAGATATAAAGGAAATGGAGGGTAATATGGGGAAGGTGGTTGATGCTTTAGATTATGTAAGGGAAGAAGATTTGGAAGGGACAAAGAAGTTGTGGGAAAGAATTTTTGATCAACCATACGAGAAAGCTGGTTGTCCTGCCACCGTAGGTGTTCATATAGCAAAGCCACCAGTTTATTGGGACGTGACAGACACTGACGTTAATGTAAAATACAAGTCATTGCTGCCCAGATTTCTACTCGAGGTTAGTTACTATTTCTATACTTTTTTTGTGAACATTGCACTTTAGACTAATAAACTTAAAAAAGGAAAGTATGCTTAGAGCACATTGGAGGGCAATGATTCAGCTAACACCTAACATAGGTTGTATGACCATTTTTTTATTTCCCCTATCCATCATTATTTGACTAAAATATGGCATTGTTGCCCAAGATCCCACTCAAAGTGAGTTTGCAATTTGGTGTGCTTTATCACTTTTCACTTTTTATTAAAATACATAAAGGAAATGAATACTAGAAAAACTTTGGAAAGAGCAATGATTTACCTAACATTTGCCATTGGTTGTTTGGCATTTTTTATATTGCTTACGTACCCATATCGGATCCTTATGAGATTTGTATGGATATGGTATACAATATCTTAAAATTTGGCTTGTTTGAGATACTTGGCTCCTTCTCATACCTGATCCTTGTAGCTTAGCCCAGGTAGCATAGGCTTATTATATCACTCCCTCTGTCCTATAATAAATGTCGCAATTTGACTTTATTGGTCAACTAAGTTGATCTTTGACAAAAAAGTTATAAAAATTTGATTTTCTTCCTACTATTCTGAAAATGGCTATTGATGCACCAATCGAAACACTATCGTAACTATTTTTAAATTTTCATGAAGGTAAATAATTTATCATTACATGTTGTTAAAAGATCAACTTAGTTGACCAAAAAAGTCAAAGTGCGACATTTATTCTGAGACAAAGGGAGTATTTGTTTGTGTGGACTTATGTTAGTTGTGGTAACAATAATGCAATAGGAACAATAAAATCCTAAGTGTATTCTTGCGAACTTTCAACCCACAAGTGGTTTGGGGCCATGTTCTTGATGTAACCCACTAGTTCCTTGACCCTTGTAGAAGTTCTATTAGATATTTCCTTTATATATACTCCCTCCGTCCCATAACAAGCGACACACTTTGCCATTTTGGGCGTCCCACTGATAAGTCACACTTCCTAAAATGGAAAAGAATCTTTACTATTTCTTCCACTCATTCTCTCTCCTACATTATTATAATACTCACAACACCATTATAATTTACTATTCTCTCCACTCATTCTCTCTCCTACTCAACTATCTACACTCACAACACATCTACCTTTTCACTTTTTCCTTAATTCCCCTGCGGAACAGTAACTGCGTCGCTTGTTATGGGACAGAGGGAGTATAGTTTTTTTTTAGAATTAAATGTAAATGTAAATGATATGAACAAATAGATTAGGTAAACTTTAACTGCCTGGTAGCTGACCAGAACATTTCACTTAAGTTAAAGTTTGGTTAGGTGGGGAGCGTGTCTCCGATTGTCAAACTTTGTATACTTTCAGATAAAACATGTTAAGAAATCCTGTTAAATATTGTTCTTGGGTTCCACTCATTTTGCTCAAGAAATGTAAAGACTCTAGGATATTCAATGAATTCTCTTATTTGACTTTAAATTCAAATACTTTCCATACTAGGAGAATCATTGAATTTAGTGAAGCTCTTATAACTGTTTTAACTTTTGATTTGCTACATTAAAAAGATTAACTTAAAGTTGATCATTCTCGTACAGAGAATAAATGAACTAATCCCATATCCCAAAAAGTTACATCATGTGAACTTAGATATCGTATGGTGGTGGGATACTCAACAAACCTATTTTCCTAACTTAATGTAAATTAGATGCCCGTGAAAGGCTAGGAGAAAACATATTGTTATCAGGCTGGTATAAACTCTTCCCTTTGACCCCAAAAAAATATCCCTCTTTACTTTTTGGTTTGTCCCAAAAATAATAACCCCATTTCTATATTGGACGACAATTTAATTCAATTTCGAGAATGTACAATTAAAGCTACATTTTAGGAAAACCATAATCATACGTCCTCACTTATGGATATTCTTACCAATAATTGACACAACCCTATGAAACAGGTCCATGTAATGGTGAAGTTAAGTCCGATGACTACAGCAAAACAAGGTCACGCTTCAAAGGAGTTTCTCCGTCTCAGGATTGCAAGATGTCACCGAGAACTCAGAATAAACAAGGCAATATCTGACTTTAACTTAGACTCATGGAGAAAAGCTTTGCATCTCTACTGTGAGTTTGGAACTAAAGGAGTATTAGTCGAGCTGCGTGGCAAAGGAGGTCTCTGTACAAAAGGAAGTACAGTCCGAGATGCCATTACTTTTTTCTGGAATGATTTGCTGCGTGCTTCCTCTCTCACTCTTGAAAAAGAAGTTGATCAAAGAGTGAGGGTGGTCACTTCGATAACCCCGCCTTCTCAAGCATCCTATTTCTTAAAATGCGTACCTGACAAGGTTACAGATGATTCTGGAGCGATGATTTCAGACGTTATTCTGAAAATGAATCAGTATCGACCTCAAGAAGGTCGATGGTTGTCTCGGACGGTGCTTGATCATGCAGGGAGAGAGTGTTTTGTAGTTAGGATGAGGTAAGTTCATCAACTCCCTTATACATATGCTTACTCATATGCATATGCTTATGCATATGCATATGCTTATGCATATGCATATGCATAAACATATGTAGTGGTATTATAGATTGTTAAGGATTTGTTTTCGTGGGGGCACTGATTGAATGGCAACGATAGGGTAGCAGGAGGGATTTGGAGGAGAGGGGGTGAAGCCCCTTCAGCAGTAAAACGGGAGGAAAGAATAATAGAACTACGTGAAGGTTCTTGGTCCTACATTGCTGGTTCGATTGGTAGAGCTCCTGGTACGTATGTTGTTAGATTTTAAACTAATTAATATTGATAAAGGTTATTTCATAGACATATATTAATGTTGAAACTCGCTTTCCCCTAATCATTAGCATTGTTGGTCGCATTTGCCATCTAGTACAGCGAAAGTGGTAGGGACCGCAACGCCAAAGACACCATCTGACGGGTGGGACGCTTCATGGAGCTTCTCAACAGGAGACCAACTGTCACTGCAGTGGGGTTCATTAAAATCGATATCAAGCTTGCGTTATGATTTAAGAAAAGAAACAGCCATGGATTCACAGGTTAGATAGTTCATGTTTCTCATTTCCAACAAAAAATGTACATATAGGTCAAGCAATTCATGTCATGATAATGTGACAGTTGTCACACGCCTACTGCAACCTTTCTTTTTTCCTTTTCTTATGACAGGCATGGATACTTCCTTGGCGAATTTAATTTTTCCTTTTAATCTCTTTCCCAAAATTTCTTTCCACCTATTTCTTCCGGTGTTCTAAAAAGCGCTAGGCAGATGCTAGGCGGCGGAGTCGAGCCTAGCGCCTAGGGGCCTAGGCGGGGCCGAGAAATTAGACAAATTTTAAATATATTTCATAAATTTATATATATAATAGTGCCACTTATTTTTATTATTTGTCAAAAATAAATAATATTTTTTATACAAAATAAAAAATCTAATATTAAGATGCTATTTATTTCTCAAACAACAACAACAACAACAACAACAACAAAGCCTTAGTCCCAAAATAATTTGGGGTCGGCTAACATGAATCCTCATATGTTATCGTGAAAAAAAAATAAATAAATAATTAAATTAAATTAAATTAAAAAAACAATAAAATAAAATAAAAAAATCAACCCCCCACATGGATTTTTGCCCTCCACTCCGGCCTCTTCAACACCATAAAAATTGGCCTTGGCCGGGGCCGTGGCTTTGCCTTGGCTCGGTCGTGGCATTGCCTTGGCTGGCCTTGGCCTTGAGGATATCCCGCATCGAAAGCAAAAGAAAGTAAATGGCATTGTTGGTTCGGCGCCTTGCCTTGGCTCGGCCGTGGCCGGCCTTGACCTTGGTCGTGGCCTTGGAGATATCCCACATCGAAAGAAATAGAAAGTAAATGGCCTTGCCTTGGCTCGGCGCCTTGCCTCTCTCGGCCGTGGCCGTGGCCGTGGCCTTGGCCTTGGCCTTGCCTTTCTCGGTCATGGCCTTGGAGGTTATCCCACATCGAAATAAGAAGAAAGTAAAATGTGGCTGTGGGTATATATATTAGGCTGATGCTGGGGTAGCAAGCTTAATTCGGCCGTGGCCTTGGCCTTGGATTTTATCCCGCCAAGTCAACGTCTATTCCCGTCTAGTCAACGCCTAGTCACGCTTAATGGCGCCTACGCCTAATTTGGCCGATTTGCTAAAAGGCGCGGCGTTGAGTCATCGCCCAGCGCCTATGCGGCGCCTAGGCCGCGTTTTAGAACACTAATTTCTTCTTATCTTTCATTTTTTCGTCTATTATAAAACTTTTTTAATTTAATTTTCCCCACCTCGATTCCATAATACGATTAGCCGACTCCAAATCATTTGGGACCAAGAATTTATTGTTGTGGTTGTATATATCAAGCGGATGTAAAAAACCTTTACAATCCTTTTGCAGGTTAAGTTATTAATAGGGCGACAAATGCAATATTCTCTAAAAAACTCTGGTATGACCAAACAAATAGAAGAAAACACTGTATGTGACCAAGAACTGGAAGCGGAAGATGGTAAAGAAGGAGAAGGGTTTATAACACTTGTTCGGTACTCAGAAGAAAACCCATCAGGAAAAGCGACAGCTCTTTTGAACTGGAAACTATTAGCCATAGAATTCTTACCAGAAGAAGATGGGTGTTTTTTGGTGCTTCTTTGCATGTCAGTACTTAGAAGCATATCAGAAATGAGAAAGGAAGATGTTGGGGGATTATTGACTAGAAGGAGATTGAAGGAAGCTAAAGTTGGAGAGAGAGATTGGGGTTCGGTTATAATTCATCCTTCAATGAGTAGTCCGTGTATTTCTTCGCCTTATGTTGAGCCGTGGTATTGGAACCCGGAGGTGATTTTGGCTCCGGGAGTGGATAATGTGGCGAGGCCGCCAGGTTCGAGTTATTCAGTTGCAGAAGGCGGAGATAACTTGTATAAGAGAGCAATTCTTGGTTGAAATTAGGGATTGTTCTTGGAGAAAGAAGGCCTTTTTCATGTATGTATATGTATTATTGAGGGAATAAAGTGTGTTGTATAAACAGAGGTATATTATACTTAATCCTGATTAAATTATCCAAAGTGGACTAATGTGAGCTCTATACAGGCCTAGTATTCATAATTTTAAAAGTGTTGTTATAAAAAAAATAGTTTTTTTCTAATATTATTAAAGAAAAAATTATTTTTACACTGTCACTAAATAATATATAAACACTTCTTTATCAACACTATTTTACCATACACTGACACTTTTTATATTGACACTTTATAATAAATACACTAATACTATTTTACATTGATATTTTTTTTACACTAACACTGACAATTTTTAACATTAACACTGACACTTTTTTATACTCGCACTTAATAATACATACACTGACACTGTTTATACTGACACTTTTTTACACTAACACTGACACTTTTTTACACTGACACTGACACTTTTTTTAACTGACATTGACACTTTTTACACTGACACTTAATAATACATGTAATGATACTATTTACACATATATGTTTTTACACTAATACTGACTGAACGGTATAAATCGAGTTACGAAACGTAGATCCGTGGCCGGGCAAAACCCAATAGATTGGGCCCAAAAGATCATCCCTACAAATCCCATGTTCGACGAAGGGAGTGGTTTTCCCTACATTCCACATTGAGCAGTTATAATCCTCCGAGGATTATAACCTTATCTCACATGAACTCCTATTCGAACATGGACTCGAAAAATATAATCTTTCTAGGATTGATATATTATCTCTTAGCAATCCAATTCAACATGGATTATACATTGCTATAACTATAAATACAAGCCATAATTCACATTATTTGGTATGCTATCTTTTGACTCTAAACTCTTGTCAATTAATTTCTCCCTATAAACATAAATACTTACTCTCACGCCCGAGGGTTTTCGCGGAGAGCACCCCCGCACCCTAACGGTGTCTATTTTGCAGATCGTCAGTTTGTTCGTCCAGAAATCCAAAACGCCGCATTCCCGACTGATCAGGTAACCCCGGTATCGCACATTTTATTCTTCATCAGTTTAATTTCATTGCCGGAAACGAGGCCATGCAAATAACAACGGACCATGCCACACGCCATGGAAAACAACACAGAACAAGAGCCGCTACCAAGGCAGCCAAAGGAGGACAATCTCCCTACCATCGTGAGCCAATCTTGGTTCAGCAACATTAAGGAGAGAGAAAACAAAACCCTAAAAATTTGGGAGGGCACAATCAAAGAGGAACTCGCTGAATCTCTCTCTCATCGCCATCTTGTTCATCATAAGTCTCAAACCGACCTTCAATTCCTTCATCCGACGACCTAAATCCGTTTTATATCCGATTTCATGCATTCAATTTCATTCAAACCTTAAAAATATCAAAATCAATGTCAGAGAACGAAAAGAACGCCCTGGTCTCGCCGACGAGCTCCCGGTCGGTGACGGAGACGGTAAATGGTTCGCACCGGTTCGTAATTCAGGGATACTCTTTGGCTAAGGGTATGGGAATCGGAAAGCACATCGCCAGTGACAATTTCACGCTAGCGAAGGTATGGATGTGAGGGCATTGTTCGAGTTGACTTTGGTTGATCAAAGTGGAAAGGGGAAACACAAGATTCATAGTCATTTCGATCTGTCTCTGGAGAGCGGTCCATATACATTGAAATATCGAAGCAGCATGTGAAATAACACAGTTTTGCTATGACTACTGACAGCAGCATGCATCAAAACGGGAAGGCCTCAAATTGCAAAGAGAGCCATAGAGCTACCGGAGCAACGACCTTTCTCATCTCGTAAAGAACTGGCCCATCCTGTTCAATGCTTACCGAACCCATGTGCACTCGTTCCAACTCTTAGTTAATATTTGCATTAGTAGCGTGACACACTTTGAGGACCCTAAACAGGTTGACTGCTAGTGCTATGGTCTTATGCATCTAAAGGTCTCAAAATATTGCAATCAGGCTCAAAATTAATCTTGGCTCTATAATCAATATAATGATGCGAGCATGTACTATTATATGAAGGAAATAAAAGCCTTTGCCTCTGTAAACTTGTATAGCATGATCTTGCTTATCAATAGCCTGAATTACAAATGAATTCCTTGATGGCTTTGCAAAAAACATGTTTATTCTTTGCACCATGAAAATAAATTACATTTTGCAGAGTTTGTTCACTAAATAGATGTTTTATGTCGCTGCCGAAGTCGAATAATTCGGAGCCAAGTTCTCTCACCCTTGTTTGATGGACAATGACTATTCCGATGGATAATACTTCAGTTAGTTTGTCGAGGTACAATGCAATGACAACCACTCATGCAAGCAACTTCAGCTACTCAGCAATTCCATCCAGCTGGGCAAGGTATGCCTGTTGGTCAAGGGCATCCTCCACAGTTTTCTCAACAGATGCAGCAGTTACCTTCAAGGCTTGGTGTTAGTACCCGGTCCGAAAAAAGGGTATTCTAAATACCTGGCCCGGTTAATTAATGCGAAATCCTAAAAAACCCTAATTCATTTAATTCGTCCGTACCTGCGCCGTCACTGTCAGCTTGGAAGGTACGCCAGGCAGAAGTGCCGATCGGCCCTTTGCCCGTGGCATGGCCGATCGACCCTTTTATATAGAGCCGATCGACCCTTCAGCCCTAGTGCCGATCGACCCTTCAGTGGCCCAGCCCAAGTTCCGAGGTATTATAAATAGGGGTGCCCGGCTCCCCATATTCACACACAATTTCATACGGGAGAAGCGAGACTACACTTGCTTTACCCTCGCTCTTCTTTTTTCCTCTCGAATCGCCAAGATTCGACCCCAAAGTCTTGCTACAATTGGTAAGACTCTCTTTTTAATATTCTTGTTCTTTATTATTATTGTCTTTATTATTATTGTTTGCATGCTTAGTATATTTTAATTGCTTTATTTCTTGCTTATGTCATATATGCTAGATTTAGGGTTGTTTTAATATATTTAATTATGCATAGCCGAGGATGATCTAAGGTTTCGCCCTAAGAAACCCAATGGATCTAGGAACTATTTCTTTCCTTCCACCTTAGTTATAATTATCCCATGATCAACAATCCCCCAAGGATGAACGTTGATTAGTGCACCTTCCGAGGGCCTAACTCAAAGGTTCTAGGGTGTGATCATCAATTAATTCTTTCTCTCCCCTCCTCCTTATGCATGATCCCGTTTCTTCTATCTATTCCTGTAAACACCGCACACAACCAACACCCCACATGCTAGAAAGACCGATTCGTCGGGCAATAGGAGTGATAACGTTTCTTCTTCTGTTCTAAATTGACCCCCGAACCCAATTACATGTTTAGCCTTTTTTCAAAGCTTTGGGCTATATCAAAGTGGCGTGGCGACTCTCAAAATTTAAATTAATATTTTTAATATGGTTTAAATCGAGTGTCACTAAATGAATATCCTATCTCGGTCCGACATTATGTAAATTATTTATTTTCAAACTTCCGAATGCGCGTTGCATCGGGACGGGGTATTCACAGTGGCGACTCTGCTGGGGACTGTTTTGAAACTTTTTCAAACTAAGTGGGTCAGACTTTCGTTTTCTTGTATGGTGTTGTATTTTTCGCTTTCTTTTTATTTTCTTTACTCTTAACTGTTGCATTGCATGCATGCATTTCATGTAAATAAAAAATCTTTCTCTTTTTTCTCTAAAAAGAATTAGACTTCTCTACCTCACACTACCACTAGAGTCCGTGTCACACCGCACGTACACCCTTTTACCCTTCGGAGAAGCCAAAGTGCGGGAAGTGTGGTGATCATGTCGCCTCCCTTCCGAGTCTCACTTGGCCATCCACTCATCGCGCGCTTCGCCGCACGGTGGGAGCCTAAAACCTAACCCTCAAGCGTCACCCACTTTTCTAGGAATACACTCCATGTGACCGGTTGGTTTGACTAGCTTTTTTATATAGACAATTAATGAGGTCTTTATGTTAAGTCACCACGAACCAATGATAAGTCAAGATCTATCGAGAGATTAAGAGCACTAAAAAATTGATTTCCTTTCAAAGGACGTGCTATGTGAGGACGAGTTATATATTGTTAAAGGATCTTGACCTATCATTGGTTTGCGGTACTTTTCATAAAAATCATATTGAATCGTCTATACGAGAAGGTTAGTCGTTAGGATTCACCACTTTAGGATATTTAGTTAGTTGCGAAAAGGGGTATCCCTTCCAACCTTTGTAGGACTAAAATGTACAAAGCTTTTGTAAATAAAAATTTCAAGCTAGTACACCGCATCGAGTCAACCCTCTCCTAAAACCGAGTCTTTTCGATACTTCCGCAGAGCTAAGGTCGGGCCGCGTTCTTCATTCAACAATGACAACCTTGCCTCCATCAACTACTCCAAGCGCACTCCGCCGCCTCTCGCAACCGGCTCTACACCGCCACTTCAATGGAAGGTCCCGCCAACCCCAACTTCAATGACATTCCGCCCGCTTCCGCACGCCTACTTTGCCGGTTTAACCATGAGGGTTGAGAAACTTGAAGAGCGTAATCGCACTTTGAAGAACCACAATCAAGAGCCGAAGGATCATTTTGTTGAGGAACTCAAGAAAAGGGGACACAAGGTTATCTTGATGGGGAATGAAGTGGTCGATGTTGAAGATGAAACCGTCAATGCTCCTAATCCCGCCAATCCCAATGCACCTACCTTCCCTCTACCCAACTACGTTCCAAGCAGCCTACAATAATGTTCCACCACCCGTCATGTATGGGAGCTCGAGCAAATCCAAAAGACCTTATCAACCTCCCGCCAACACACCCAAGGACCACTTTGCTAATCTACCCCTCCCACTTTACCCTTCAATTATTCCGGCCATCATATCCCTACCTACTCCACCTCCCCTACCATCACTCAACCCCACCCATGCGTAACTCCAACATTGCTACTGCACCCGACCGTGTTAGCGTTGATTGAACAAGCGAAAGCATTGACCGAGCAAATGGGAAAGCAAGGTGTGTCCCCCATCAAGATGCTTAATCCGAGCAAAGTTGCACCCCTACCTCAAGATTTCAAGATGCCCAAGATGGCCATGTTTGGAGGAGTTACTTGCCCAAAGACACATTTAGACAGCTTATACGTTGGCGATGAGGGCTAAAGATTGTACACCCGAGCAGATGGCGAGAATGTTCCATAGCACATTGGAAGGGGCCGCTCTCCGTTGGTTTCTGAAGTTGAACGAGGAGGAAAGGGACACATGGGACAAGGTTAGTAGGGTGTTCTCCGAAAAGTATCAAGCAAACATGGATTGGCAAGTGAATCGAGCTGATTTGGAGCACACGCTTCAAAAGAATGGAGAGTCGATTTATGACTTCTACAAGCGTTGGAATGATAAGTTGAGCGAAATTCTGATCCGCCCAAGGAGAATGAACAGAAACAGATTTTTTACAAGTGCTTGTTGCCCGACACAAGTTGGCAGCTGGTAATGGATACTTTCCCAATCTTAGGGAAATGGTGGATTCGGGCGTACGTTACGAGAGTGGCATCACCGAATCGCTCCACCAAAGGACACCGGGGCCGCTAATAATTCATTCCGCTATAGAGCTCCCGCAAATACCGCAAAGAAAGAAAGAGCCCGTGGGCAAGTAAATTATGTGCAAGGGGAAGCCGCTTTGGATGTTCAAGCCGTAATGAGGGGGAATAACAAGATTCACCGCGAGAGGGAAGTGTTTGATGATTTTGGAATGCCAACGGGCAAGGTTTTCGAAGTGCTAGTAAAGAAGGGCTTGGTCAAGCCGCTTGAGAATTATGAACCGTTAAACCCAAAAGGAAGGCTTAGATGCTTCTAAGTATTGCCACTACCACAAGTACAAGGGTCACACTACCGACATCGCCTTCAGCTCAAACGTTTAGTACAAGACTTGATTCGGCAAGGTAAGGTAGAGAAGCCGAAGTCTCCAAATGTTGTGGGGAATCCTCTCCCTAACAACAAGATCCACATGGTGGAAGGTAATTTTATCACTTGGTAGAGATGGAAGATGCTTTTGAGAAACCGGGCCGTCGACGTAAGAGGTATTCTCGCCTATTGTCGAAAGGGATTGTTTCGTGCCGAAACTCTCCGAGTATGCCGGTTTTGCTTTGAAAAGGGCCGTGCGTAAGCTCATCATTGAAGGGAAGATAGAGAATCCTAGTAAGATAGTTGGTAGTGATGTTGCTATGGTAGAGAAAGACCTCACCGATCCGCCGAGTCCGTTGTGACAGACATGCTGAGGCAGCTTGTGTCGCTTGTAATTTGAGTTCAATTTATAAAGAATTTTCTTGTTATATGCCGTCTTTTTGAGGAACCGTCCGCAGAAGTTGCCTCGTTAAATGATGATTATGTGGAAGAGAGTCCTAAACCTCTCTCGTTGGCTGAAATTCACGCAGAAGTATCTCGATATGGAAAAGAATGGGGTTAGTCTACTCACGAGGTCCGAAAGGGTGTATCAACCAAGATAAAGGGGCGAAGAAAGTGTTTGGTCCGAAAACCGAAGTAGTGAATCCCGATAAAGAAGACCCTATTCTCACTCAACCGAAGCTAACTCAAGCCAATATATCCTTATGGTCCTTGCTAACGTCCTCGTATGCCCACAGATGATGTTGGAACAGTAATCTTGCCGCGACTTTGGTGCCGTCTCGATACAAAGCCGTAAGATGTAACGCAGATGATCGGCAACATACACTTTGGGAATATCATTACATTTTCGGAATTGGACATGCCGGAGTTTGGATCGGATCATAATGAACCACTGCACATTACTATTGAAGTCAACGGAAAAAGGTTGCCACGTATTTTCATTGATAACGGTTCTCGCGGTGAACATACCGCCTTCCAGATGATGGACGCCCTGATCTAAGTCCCACAGCATTTGAGACCTTCGCTCATTCCGTGCGAGGATACGATTCTACTAGCCTGGCCGTTGTTGGGAATAATCGCTTGCCCCTTACTTGCGGGACCACTACTATGATTGCTGAGTTTCAAGTCATAGACATACCTTCCACCTTCACCATGCCGCCGGGTAGGCCATGGTTGCATCGATGAATGGAGTCCCTTCCTCATTGCATCAATGTGTGAAATTCCGCCTGGGCGATCAAGTGACAGCCATTTACAGCGATCCGGTAACATCTCAAGGATCAAGCACCGGGGAAAGCCGGTCCTACGTATTCAAGACGAAGAGGGTAGTTCAATGTTCGCGGTTTTCGCCTAATAGCACAGTAATGTGCTTGCGCGGTGGACCTCACAAAGACATCGACGAGTACGACCAGCTGTTAGGATGATGAGAAACATGGGATTTGTACCAGATCGGGGCCGGGTGAACATCTCCAGGACCTACGCAAGCAATGGAAGCTACCGATCATCGCAGCAGTACGGTTTAGGCTATGTTATTACCCCCGAAGATCGGGCCAAGAGAAAAGAATTGAGTTCCTCAAGAGGGCAAAGCTACCCTACGAGAAGCCGCAGATGAGGCCATACCGCCTTTCCCTCAATAGTTACTTTGTCAAGGAGGGCGAAGAATTCTCTTGCATGGAGTTTAGCGAGCCTTGGTTTGATCACACAGTGTGCCGCAAAGGTTTCGAAATCTTCAGGATACAGAGGTTGATAGGTCGAAGCCGAAGACGGTTCTCATGGATCCACGTCAAAAGAGAGGCAAGGTTGTCACACCCAGAGCCGGTGACATCATCAAGACCGAAGATGAGTTGGCCGATCGCCTAGGCGTGTATCTTTCGATGAGCCGTTGGTCGAGAACATTGCGCTTCAGAGGATGCGTAAGAATGGGATGGTCGAACCTCGTTGCAAGATTTGGGGAATCTCGAATATAGAAGATGATATGGTTGCAGCCATTGGGGCAGAGATGCAGCAGACGATACGGATCCAAGGACGCTGTGACACCCATGGTTGGAAAGTCAAGAATTGGTGCGTATTTCGCGGACCCGTAGCCACGAAGGAATACATGGTCAAGAGCCGGGACCGATGCCTCCTCCCCGTCGAGTCTCCCCGGTTCCCCCAAGTCCTCTCGTTTCTTCAGAGTCATCTGCTTTGTTTGAGTCCGATGTGTTTTCTTTTGAGTTTGAGTCTTCTTCCAAGTCTCGATGACCTCACGTCGAAGACTATGAATTAGTTGCAAATGTTGTTTTCCCTTTCGCTATGAATGAAAAACTAGATCTTTCCGAGTATCCCTCATAGCCAATCTTCTTAATGATAAATTAACTAAAAATAATGCTCAACTTAATCAAATTAACTTAGTTAATAATGACTCATTAGAAGAAGCGGACACACTAAACAATGAATACATTAAAGAAATTTCTAAGCAAGTTATCAATCAAAAGGAAGGTCGGGCCCAAGCTGCCGATGAGGTGTTATCATGTATTAATTTGGGAACGGAAGAAGAGCCGAGAGAGACACAGATTGGAAGCTTCTTCGAAGGGACCGAAAGGGAAGCGTTGATTGAGCTGCTTAAAGAATATTCGGATGTGTTCGCATGGTCATACAAGGATATGCCGGGCCGGATAACTCGATAGTGGAGCACGTAATACCACTAACACCGCACGCCAAGCCTGTCAAACGTAAATTGCGCCGCATTAAGCCGTAATGGTCTCGCAAGTTAAAGAAGAGATAGAGAAGCTCCTCCGGTGGGCTTTATCGTAGTTATTGAGTATCCGACGTGGTTATCTAATATTGTGACGGCCAAGCAAATCGAATGGCAAGGTTAGAGTTTGTGTTGACTTCCGAGATCTCAACAAGGCTAGCCCAAAGGACGACTTCCCGTTGCCCAACATCGACATGCTAGTAGATGCCACTGCTAACTACGAGGTCAAGTCTTTTGTAGACGGTTTTGCAGGATATAATCGATCAAGATGGCGGAGGCGGACCAGAGAAGACGGCTTTCACTACACCACGGGAACATACTGTTACACCGTAATGCCATTCGGATTGAAAAATGCAGGGGCTACATACCGTAGAGCGGTCACAGCATTATTCCATGACATGATCCATAAGGAGATTGAGGTGTATGTCGACGATATGATCATTCATTCCAAGGGGTCGACTGGCCAAGATTTCATTGATTTGAGAAAGTTCTTCGACGCATCGCGTGAGCACGCAATGCGCCCGAATCCCGCCAAGTGTACATTTGGAGTTATTCGAGGAAAAGTCCCGGGTTACATGGTCACCGAACGAGGGATTGAGGCGCATCCAAGGAAGATTCAAGCCATCATGGAGATGAGGCCACCACGCACGTAAAAGAAGTTAAGGGATTCATGGGACGGTTACAAGACATCGCCCGCTTCATTAATCAATTAACTACCATGTGTGAGCCGATTTTTAGATTGATGAAGAAGACCGCAAGTATAGATTGGGACCGGAAGTGTCAAGAAGCCTTTGAGGAAATCAAGAGATACTTGGTCAATCCCCTATCCTTCGCCCCCACATTCGGAGAAACCATTGCTATTGTACCTAACAAGAATCGATACAAACGCCTGGGGCTATGCCGGCACAAGAAGCCAAGGACTCTCGTGGAGAACGCCGTTTATTTTGTTAGTCGAAAGTTGCAAGGGAGTGAGCTAAACTACTCAAAGATTGGAAAAGACCCGTACGGCTAGTTTGGGTGGTTAATAAGCTCAAGCATTACTTGTCGCCGCATCCGATTCTCGCTAGTGTCAAAGATGGATCCAATTAAGTATTTGTTTGACAAACCTTCTCTCGTCCATGAGATTAGCCAAGTGGTCGGTATTTCGGGGAATTCGATATCACCTATGTGCCGAGAAAAGCGCTTAAAGGGAGAGCCATGGCGGATCATTTAGCGTAGTTTCCAAGCACGTAAGAACAGGGCTTGAACCGGAATTTCCAGACGAGGGGATTTTTAGCATTGATACTAAGAGAGATGGCAACTATTCTTTGATGGAGCCGCGAACAAGAGGGGCAATGGAGTGGGAATCCTTTTGGTTGATCCCAAAGATGAGCACACCCCCATCGCCATCAAGCCGAATTTTACAACCACCAATAACGCGGCCGAATACGAGGCATGCATAGCCGGTTTAGAAGCACCTGGAGCGTAATGTAAAGGAGTTGGAGGTATATGGAGACTCGCCTTAATTATCAATCGACGTCTAAGAAGTGGAAGACTGCTGACCCCTACTTGCAACAAGACGTACTCATATGGAAGAGCTTGTCAAGCAATTCAAGGAAGTGACATTCCATTATCTACCCAGAGACGTAAATAGATTTGCCGACGCTTTAGCTACACCGGCTTCTTTGGTCGAGATCCCTCACTAATGTCCGTAAAACCATTCGTAGTCGTTGGCCGAAGAGAGAACCCCGCTTACCGCTACGAAGCCTACCGCCGCGAGATTCAAGCCGACATCGAGGAGAATAAGGATCCGTGGTACGCACAAATCTATGAGTATCTCAAGAAGGGTGATGTGTCTTTTCTAGGAGACGTGAAAGCCAAAAGCTTGCGTGCATTGAAACGATTGGCGGGACAGCTTTGTTCTACTAGATGATATGTTGTACAAAAGACACTACGATGGTCTCCTCGTTACTCGCGTAGACGCGAAACGAGCGTAAATGATCATGGAAGAAGTACACGATGGCTTATGCGGTCCACACATGAATGCCGTAATGTTGAGACGTAAAATCACACTATTGGGTTATTATTGGGTCACTATAGAAGCCGATCGCATCCAGCTTGTGCGGAAATGTCCCAAATGCCAAATGTGTTCCAATTTGAACCATGTGCCCCTCACGAGTTGTATAGCATGGTAACCCCTCGCCATTTGCGACATGGGGGATTGATGTGATTGGCAAGATTACACCGCCGGAAGCAATGGGCATTGTTTTGTATTAGTAGTGTGGATTACTTCACCAAGTGGATCGAGGCAAAATCTTACAAGGTGTCGACTTCCAAAAAGGTGGCACAGCTCATTAAGGAGGACATCATGTGCAGATATGGAGTACCAAATGAGATTATCTCGACAACGGGTCCCACTTCGGCGGAGATTGTGACAAATTACCGCGTAGTTCAAGATTACCCCGCACAAGTCTTCCCCTTATAGGCCTCGCACCAACGGAGCAAATGGGCCTAACAAAACGATTGAGCGTATAATCGTAAAGACAAACATTCGAGGTAGTGGACCGGCCCGAGAAACTACCATTGGCACTTTGGGGATATAGAACTTCCGTTCGTACACCTACAGCGAAACTCCTTGCTCGACATACGGGATGGAGGCAAGATTCCTGCTGAGTTGGAAGTCCCGTCTTTGAGGATCTTATTAGAAAATCAAGTAGCGTGTTGAATGGCTCCGTAGTCGATATGATCGCTGGCCACACTTGACGAGCGCAGACTCAAAGCCATGGAACACATCCGAGCCTATCAAAGACGGACAAAGAAGGGCTTTCAACAAAAAGGTGCAGCCCTTAGACATTAAGGAAGGAGATTTGGTTTTGAAGCAAAGAACTTCCCAATAAGTTCAATCCTCTTGGGAAGTGGGCCCCTACATGGACCGGCCCGTATGTGATCAAGAAGATATTTTCTGGTGGAGCAGCTTAAAATGGCGTATTTGGATGGCAACGAATTCAAGGAGCCCACCAACCTCAGCAAGCTCGTACGCTACTATGATTAAGCTCTTCCTCCCCTCTAAATAAAAAAAAAAAAAAAAAAAAAAAAAAAAAAAACGCAAAAGAAGCCCGCTAGATTGAAAACCCGCAAAGGGCGGTCTAGCAATAAAAGAAAGGGTGCGTTCAAAAGCTCGCTAGATTGAAAACCCGCAAAGGGCGGTCTAGGCAAAAGTTAGAGCAAATAAAATAAAAATTGTCCCGCTTCTATCTTTCCTTTCTAAAAATAGTAGCTTGATGAAAATGAACTACGACGACCCGAGCCCCTTGGTTCTCATTGTAAAAGGGGAACGTAGGCACTTTAATCGGCGCGGTCCAAAAATAAATAAAAATCCAATCTGTTTTTACTAAAGCAATAAACTTTTTCATTCCCACAATCAATGCATGATTACACTTATTTGATGAGTCTAAGCTCGACTGTACTAATGACTAAATAACTTGCAAAAGAAACTAAAAAATTAAAAGACAAAATAAATAACTAATGTGTCTCGCATATGACTCAAAGGGTGGATACTCTGACATATAAGGTCTACTCCTTGGCACTAGGCCCCTCATCTCCGTCCTTCTTCTTCTTGGCAGCTCGTCGAGTTGGCTTCTTCTTATTCTCTCTCTTAAAATAAGGCGAATACTTCTTCTTCAATGGGGGAACCTCCTCGATCGCCTTACCCTTCAACTTCCGCTCCATCTTCTTGGGAGGATTCTCCTCCACCGTGTCTAGAGAAATCCCCAAAGCCTCCCCGTCTCTCGAGAAAACGGCTCAAGATATGTTAGGAACCAATCTCCGTCTCAAGTCATACAAAGTCTCCCTCATCGGTCCCAAGTTTTCTTCATACCATGTCAAATAAGCATGCGACAAATGAGTGCTAAGTGGTCCGCCGTGCAAGATAGACTCGTGGCATCCCATGAGAACTCCATAAGCTTACCATCAAAACCGAAACACCAACGTCCATTGGAAGGACTTTGCGTAATCATCAAACTCGAAGTGCCCCAAGTTTGAGGACGGACTCGCTCCATGCCATATTGCCGAAGTACCCGCCCGCATAGTAAAAGGTGGTGGTCTCAAAAGCCGGTACACGAATCACATTGCCCAAGCCGAAGGCTCCGAATGAAGGAGAGGCCCCAATGCCGTACTCGCCAATGAATCCTATCGCATCCACCTCCGCCAAATACATCTTCCACTCCCGTTCGACAAGCCGGAAAGCGGATCAATCTTCCTCCTACAACCATGAAACCAAGGCCTAACACTCGAAGGGGGAATCTCTAGAACAAAAAGTCGATCCTCGAGCCACGTGGCCGCAATTTGGCACCGCCCTAGTCATAAGCGGAGCACCCCTAGCTATCTCGAGATATACCATGAAGCGTCTCGCCCAAGAGAACCGGAACAATGCTCCTCCCCGAACGGGCCTCGATCAACCATATCCAAGCATCCACCGGTAGCTACACCCACATAAGGAGAAAATGTAACCTTGGAAAATAAGCAGAGGGCCAGCAATCCAAAGCAAAATCCGAGTCGAAGTCATCACCATGAGCAAATCTCCCCGGCAAATCACAGATATCTATGTCTACACCTTCAACCAAACCTCTAGCCACAGCTGTAGGGATGCGCAGAAATTTGGCCACCCTTGTCACCAACGGAACTCGATCCTGCGGAACCGCTATCAAACTGACATCATCCCCTCCGCACAGAGCAAGAAAATCCTCGTAGGTGGGTGTAATCTCGTTGTAAGAAAAGTTGAAAACGTGATTGGATTCGTCCCAAAAGCAAATGCAAAGATGTAAAAGATTCCAGTTGGGATGCATGGGCAAAAGAGACCAAATACACTTCACCCCAAAACGTTTGTCAAAAGCGTGACGGACGGAACGAGGTACCTTGGATACCCAAACAGCCAAATCACTCTCAAAATTGTTTTGCTTCTCCATCAAAACAGAGGGGTGAGAATTCATTGTGTTGATTGAATCACGACAAAAGAAAAAAAAAGCAACAGCAAAAGAATAGAACAGTACGAAAGAAGAGAGAAAAGAAATTATGCTTTATAACAGTCGGCTGGCAAGGGTTTTTATAAGTTTTGGTGTTAAAATCCGTACAGGAAAAGGACTGCTAGGGCAATCCGTTCAGGAAAAGGACAGCATAGGGCCGATCGGCCCCTTCCAGGAAGTCAACCGCCGCCTTTTCAGTGAAAGGCCGATCGGACCTTTTAATTTGGGCCGATCGGACCTTTATATTTGGGCCGATCGACCCTTTAACTCTCCAGAAAGCGGCCCAACTTCAGCAGCTTCAACAGATCCCAAGGCCCCACCTTTTTGTTCTTTTATTTTATTTTTTATCTTTATTCTTTATTTTTTATTATTATTTTCTATTTTCAATTCTTACTTTATTTTATTTTATTTTGTCCTCGTGTGTCCAATGCAAAGGTACAAAAATAGATAACGTCCAAAAATAGAAATGTACATAAATAGAAAATGCTAACTCTTATATATTAAATCCTTAGAACATTACATAAAGCATTCATCGCTGAGTCAAAGATAAAATCTAGAGTCTCGCATGCTCCTACTTTTTCCTAACAGTACTACATAAAAATGAAAAATCCTAATGACCCCGACGGGAAGTCGAGGCACGACCGCGAGAAAACCCGGATGTCGAGCTACCTCACCCCGGGAGCGCCGTCTCCACCGTGCCGGATCCACATCTACCGATCTCCGGATTGGCAAGAAAGTGCCGCCACCGCACTCCTCAGCAGACGGGTCAGTACATTGCTATGCCTCACGGACCGCACATAAGACTCCCGAGTAACCTGCAAAAATCAAGGGCGAGAGTTACATCACAGCTAAAGCATAAGTACCAGTACATAAAGAGGAAAGGTAAAAGGCATACCCCGCCAGCACCACCGGGAGGAAGCTGGGCACCCTCCACCTCATCGGCTTCGGTAGGAGCCAAGTCTACCCGCACCTCCCCGTCGGCCATATGCACATAGAAGTGATCAGGAAAGGGAGGCATATCCACTATCTCGGGATGTGCAACACCCATCGGCTCAGGGATAACCGGATCCTGCTCCCCCATACCAGCAGCCTGGGCATCCGCAGCAGCCCGCCGCACCACCTGCGGTGATCTCAGATAAAGAGCCACAAAATCTATGTAAGGCATGTCAAGGCGGAAGTGATAAGTTGGAACCCCATACAAGTACTCCATCCTCCTCGGCAATCGGTCCGGGTACCACATATTCTTGGGAGGGTGCTGAGGCGCATAAAGAGGAGCCCACGCATGGTGCTGTCTCGACACCCGCTCGCCCAGATACATCTCATCGGCAAGCAATCCAACCAAAGCCTCAAGGGAAGCAAGAATATCCCGAACGGCACCAACAAATTTCGTAAGCCTCGGGAGTCCAAGGGAAGAGTAAAAGCTCAGTCTATCGGGACCATCAAACACGGCCCTCAAATCGTATTCACGAACCGTCTTCTGATACCCTCAACCCGGTTTTCCTTCCTCCAAGATCGCAAGACGGGCACATCCCGAGTCCGGTCCCGTAAGGTGAAAGGCGCAACGCCAAAGATCTCATAAACCCAAGCCTACAAAAGACAGAAGTGCGTATATTTACAAAAGACAAAAACAAGTGACAAGTAAGGGGTAATGAGAATGACAAGAGTTAGCATACCTCCAGACAAAGTGAAAAGCATCAAAAGAAGAGGTGTTGGACCTCGAGACAAGGTCAAGGGCCCGGCACGCCGCCAAGCCGGCCCCTCCCCAAGAAATATACCGCACTAAGTCCAAGTCGACAAAGCACCCAATAAAGAGAATCGGCACACCGGCCCGAGTTGGGAAAGAGGGCCACCGATAAGCCGTACCAAAGGAATCCCTGACAAGTGCGTCCATCCCATACCGACCGACTCGTACCGATCGATAGCAGCCTCAACAAGCTTGTACAGCCTTTCCCCGCGTCAACACCGAAATTTCGCGGGCCAACGCTAGCGCCAAACAACTGGATCTCGACGAGCCTTATCAGAGTGTAGGGTCTCATCAAAAGGCAACACTACATCTCAGTAAATCTCAACCCGGCGAGGACGGCGAAGTCAAGAGGAGTGATCGTAGTCTCACCCCAACTCGATGAAAAGTATGTGTCGTGTCCCACCAAAACTCACGACACACCTTCACCACAAGATTACACTTCCTGTCCGACCCATCGCTGAAACCATATCAAAGAAGGGGCCCAACCCCAAGCTCCACACCATCTCGCGAGGACCACCCTCACCGGCCGGCAAAAGCGCCCACACCACCAACCGCCTTAAGGGAACTACGTCCCTTCATCTTCTTCATCTCGCAGTAAACACAAAGACAGTATGTGTCATTACTCGCATTTTAAATAATAAAATACTTTGCACATGTATCAATTATTATGTTGTTAAATAAAAATTGTACCTTCATCCCGACGCGGAGCGAAGACCAGCGGATCCATGAAAATTCAAGCCCGCGTAAAAGTCCGACCGGTTGTGTAACATGTAAAGAACAGCCTCGAAGGCCGATAATTACGCGAAGCTCGCCGCCTCCTAGCCTCAGCATTCCCGCCGGCCACTCCTGGCCACTCTCCCGCATCAACATCAACCTCCTCTTCATCATCATCACCACCATCATTTCCACCATTCCCGCCACGGCCACCATCGTTGCCGCCATACCCACCGCCATCACCGCCATGGCCGCCGCCACCAAAGACCACCGTGACCACCACCGCTGCCGCCATGGCCGCCCCCTCCATAACCTCCATAACCTCCATCAAAACCACCACCCATATCACCAAAACCGCCCCTAAAACTGTCAGAACCGCGGCTACTCCCCGGCGCCGTGTCCACTAGCTCCAACTCCTCCCCCATAACCATGAAAACCACCTATACCTCCTGTATGAACCCAATGGTGAATAATCCGGTTGATTGAGCAATCGTTCCAAAGCCGCGACGTCGGGATCCATGGCAAAGCAAAAATCTCGCACAAATCAAGAACAAAAAGTTTTTCCGCGAAAACCTTCAAGACTCGAAGAAGAAGAAGAAATTCAGAGAAGAAGAAGAAAGTGAGTTGAGAAGGAGAGTACGCACGCTCTTAAGGCCGATCGGCCGCTTTTTTTGGCCAATGGGAGTCAAGGGCCGATCGGCCCTCCCATTTTGTGTTTCTTTCGCCTGATCGAACGGCCAGGATTCCTCCTGGCGACCCCGATCCTCGTCAAGCGTCCTCAGCCAATCAGAGCATAGGGCCGATCGGCCCTTCAGCCTCTCCGCCTGACGCGTGTCTCCTCGGTCAGAGTGAGTTGACCGGTTAATTTATTACCCCTCTTTTCAAAAAAACTTTTCCCCTTCCCAAAACAAATCCCCCATTTTCAAAAAATCCCCCATTTTCAAAAATGACCGTTTTCAAAAAACCTTTTTTAAAATAATTCCTCTTTTTAATTTATTTCATAATTCCAAACTTTTTTGTTTAAATTAATATTTTTTCGGGGTGACTCCCGCAAAAGTCAAATGCTTAGTTTTTGATTCCCACACAGTTTTTTCCCACATTGCCCCATACACTTTCTCTCGGTACGCGAATCAAGACTACACTTGATTTGCTCCATCACAAACAATTTTCAAAGGAAAAATCAAGACTATACTTGAATTTCCTTTCCACACATTATCTCACAACATGTCTTCACACGGAGAAATCAAGACTACACTTGATTTGTTCCATCACACACAATTTTCAAGGGAAAAATCAAGACTATACTTGAGTTTCCTTTCCACACACACAACATATTTTCCCGCGGAGAAGGCAAGGCTATACTTGATTCTCCTTTCCGAATCGCCCTTAGATTCGATCCTCAAAGCCTCGCCACAAATCGCATCTTTGGCTTGAGACGTTGCACGTCCGCCATTCTCGGGTACTAAACGCCCACTCTTTCGAACTACGACTTGGCTTGATTCCTCTTGGGATACGTAGGTAGCCCGACGTGGGTCCACCACTTGACCTACCTGGTCATCCTTTTGCGACTCAGCTCGAGTCCAAACCTCTCATCCGCAAGCTCACCTTTCCATACCTCCTGAAATCCCTTTTTTCAGGACGGATCCTATTCTTTTAGCGTCGCCGAGGGGCTACTGTTAGTACCCGGTCCGAAAAAAGGGTATTCCAAATACCTGGCCCGATTAATTAATAAACCCTAGCGAAACCCTAAAAAACCCTAATTCATTTAATTCGTCCGTACCTGCGCCGTCACTGTCAGCTTGGAAGGTACGCCAGTTGGAAGTGCCGATCGGCCCTTTGCCCGTGGTAGAGCCGATCGACCCTTTTATATAGAGCCGATCGACCCTTCAGCCCTAGTGCCGATCGACCCTTTAGAGGCCCAGCCCAAGTACCGAGGTATTATAAATAGGGGTGCCCGGCTCCCCATATTCACACACAATTTCATAAGGGAGAAGCGAGACTACACTTGCTTTACCCTCAGTTCTTCTTTTTCCTCTCGAATCGCCAAGATTCGACCCCAAAGTCTTGCTACAATTGGTAAGACTCTCTTTTTAATATTCTTGTTCTTTATTATTATTGCCTTTATTATTATTGTTTGCCTGCTTAGTATATTTTAATTGCTTTATTTCTTGCTTATGTCATATATGCTAGATTTAGGGTTGTTTTAATATATTTAATTATGCATAGCCGAGGATGATCTAAGGTTTCGCCCTAAGAAACCCAATGGATCTAGGAACTATTTCTTTCCTTCCACCTTAGTTATAATTATCCCATGATCAACAATCCCCCAAGGATGAACGTTGATTAGTGCACCTTCCGAGGGCCTAACTCAAAGGTTCTAGGGTGTGATCATCAATTAATTCTTTCTCCCCTCCTCCTTATGCATGATCCCGGTTCTTCTATCTATTCCTGTAAACACCGCACACAACCAATACCCCACATGCTAGAAAGACCGATTCGTCGGGCAATAGGAGTGATAACGTTTCTTCTTCTGTTGTAACTTGACCCCCGAACCCAATTACATGTTTAGCCTTTTTTCAAAGCTTTGGGCTATATCAAAGTGGCGTGGCGACTCTCAAAATTTAAATTAATATTTTTAATATGGTTTAAATCGAGTGTCACTAAATGAATATCCTATCTCGGTCCGACATTATGTAAATTATTTATTTTCAAACTTCCGAATGCGCGTTGCATCGGGACGGGGTATTCACACTTGGTCATCTTACTTCATCACAGGCGATGTCAATGTCATACATACAGCCAAACATGGGCTTCAAATTTGGTTCCCAACAATTTCAGAATGCTACCCCTCCAAATAATCACCCTGGTCTGGGTGGCTCTGGAGCACCTCTCTCTTCATCATATACTTTTGATACATCCTATAGTCAACCCCAAAATACAACAAATGTATCTTCCATGTTCCAACCTTGGCAATCTTAGGGAAGCCAAAGCACACCAGGCATTACTCATCCACAGAAACTTGGGCAGCAGTCTCCATCTACCACAACCTCAATTCAGCTTCTCGGTTGATCAAGCAACTTGTTGGGCACAATTGCTGTGAAACTAAGTTCAAGACAACGCAATAGTGCAATGAATGATCAGCATATTACACGCATGCGAGCAACCTAGCAGCTCGTCAAAGCAATTGAGCAACACGGCAAAGCCAGTTCTGAGTCAGATCTCTGATACCGTAGACAAGGAAGAAAATGACAAACAGTGCTATACAAGCATTATAGTAGTCCTAGCAGCACATCTATGCTCGATTGATCTGCAAGAACATCGAACAATTCACATCTTGTCCTAAGGACACCATCCCAGCGCCCAGAGATCTCGAATGGGCATATGTATGGGAAAAAATAAAAAACAACATGTGATGGCCTGACTAAGTACCGGAGAAGCCTATCGGTACTGCCAGAGGAACACATGATTCTAGATATCCACGAAGACAATGACACAGTTCTGTCCGTCCCAGATATAGCCCCTCATCTCGTCAGCGGACGTACCCTGACTTGAGACAAGGAGAGCTGCAGGACGTAGACGAACTAGTCCATATTGAGATACCAGACATTCATGAAGATGACAACAATGATACTGTTCTGTTCGTCCCAGATATAGGCCCTCATCTCGTCAGCGGATGCACCCTGACTTGAGACAAGGAGAGATGTAGGACGTAGACGAACTAGTTCAGATTGAGATGCTAGACGTTCACGAGGATCACAACAATGACACGGTTCTGTCCATCCCAGATATAGCCCCTCATCTCGTCAGCGGACTTACCCTGACTTGAGACAAGGAGAGCTGGAGGACGTAAACGAACTAGTTCAGATTGAGATACCAGACGTTCATGATGATGACAACAATGACACGGTTCTGTCCGTTCCAGATTTAGCCCCTCATCTCGTCAGCAGACGTACCCTGACTTGAGACAAGAAGAGCTGCAGGACGTAGACAAACTAGTTTAGATTGAGATACCAGACATTCATGAAGATGACAACAATGACACGGTTCTGTCCGTCCCAGATATAGCCCCTCATCTCGTCAACGGACGTACCCTGACTTGAAACAAGGAGAGCTGAAGGACGTAGACGTACTAGTTCAAATGGAGATACTAGATGCTCATGAGGATGACAACAATGACACGGTTATGTCCATCCCAGATATTGCCCCTCATCTCGTCAGCTGACGCACCCTGACTTGAGACAAGGAGAGCTGCAGGACGTAGACGAACTAGTTCAGATTGAGATGCTAGACGTTCACGAGGATGACAACAATGACACGGTTCTGTTCGTCCCAGATATAGCCCCTCATCTCGTCAGTGGATGTACCCTGACTTGAGACAAAGAGAGCTGCAGGACAAAGACGAACTAGTTCAGATTGAGATACCAGACGTTCATGAAGATGACAACAATGACACGGTTCTGTCCGTCCCAGATTTAGCCCCTCATCTTGTCAGCGAACATACCCAGACTTGAGACAAGGAGAGTTGCAGGACGTAGACGAACTAGTTCAAATTGAGATACCAGACATGAAGATGACAACAATGACACGGTTCTGTCCGTCCCAGATTTAGCCCCTCATCTCGTCAGCGAATGTACCCTGACTTGAGACAAGGAGAGCTACAGGACGTAGACGAACTAGTTCAAATGGAGATCCTAGATGCTCATGAGAATGACAACAATGACACGATTCTGTCTGTCCCAGATATAGCCCCTCATCTCGTCAGCGGACGTACCCTGACTTGAGACAAGGAGAGCTGCAGGACGTAGACAAACTAGTTCAAATTGAGATACCAGACGTTCATGAAGATGACAACAATGACACGGTTTTGTCTGTCCCAGATATAGCCCCTCATCTTGTCAGCGGACGTACCCTGACTTGAGACAAGGAGAGCTGCAGAACGTAGACGAACTAGTTTAAATGGAGATACTAGACGCTCATGAGGATGAAAACAAGGACACAGTTATGTCCGTCCCAGATATAGCCCCTCATCTCGTTAGCGGACGTACCCTGACTTGAGACAAGGAGAGCTGCAGGACGTAGACGATCTGGCAAGACAAAAAGCAACTATCAAGACAACACAGGGAAACGAGGAGTACCTTTCTCGGCCTTCAAAGGGACAAGCTCCCACCATTAATCACCCAAAACCCATGATCGAGCAAGTTCCTCCTCGTCATGGATAGGTGAGACCATAACCGTCTAAAATCTATGTACGAGTCATCTTTCTCGACATAAGTAGATGAAAAAGAATAAAGCCTAACGTCTGGACGAGGAAACACCTCGGCTCTAACGACTAACCTGCAAAACCGTCTAAAATCTATATACGAGTCCTCTTCTTCGGCATAAGTAGATGAAAAAAAAGAAAGCCTAACGTCTGGACGAGGAAACACCTCGGCTCTAACGACTAACCAGCAAAACCGTCTAAAATCTATGTACGAGTCATCTTGAATGCAGAGTTGGAAGAAGAGATATACATATAACAACCCGAATGTTCGTAGCTCCTGGGAAAGAGCAAAAGGTGTGTAAAGTTGTAAAGTTATTGTATGGACTAAAACAAGCGCCTAAACAATGTCATGAGAAATTTGATCAAACGATGTTGTAAAATGGATTCAAGATAAATGAATGTGATAAGTGTGTCTAAATTAAGGGAACATCTGAATCATTTATAATTGTCTGTATTTATGTAGACGACATATTGATAATGGGAAGTACTCATGAATTGATCATGAATATTAAGGCCATGCTAAAGAAGCAACATGAAAGATATGGGATTAGCTGATGTTATATTAGGAATAAAAATTTCTAGAACATCAGAAGGGATAATCCTATCACAGTCTCATTATCTTGAAAACGTTCTTCGAAAAATCAATGCCATGATAGTCCTCCTGCTAAGAATCTAGTAGACTTGAGTTTACACTTAGTTAAAAAATGTAGGTGAACAAGTTTCTCAAATGTAATATGCTAGGATAATTGGAAGTCTAATGTAATTAAAAAATTGTACACGTTCAGACATCGCATATTATGTGTGCAAATTAAGTAGGTTCACAAGTAATTCCAGTAAGGATCATTGGAAAGCCTTGACAAGAGTATTGAGGTATCTAAAGTTTACAATGAATTATGAGATACTTTATAAAAGATATCCGGTAGTATTAGAAGGATACTGTGATGCTAACTGAATATCAGACACTAAAGACTCCAAATTCACAAGAGTATATGTTTTCACAATAAGTGTAGGAGCAGTGTCATAGAAATCTTCCAAACAAACATGTATAGCTCGATCTACAATGCAATCTGAGTTTATAGCCCTAGACAAAGCTGGAGAAGGAGCTGAGTGGCTAAAAAATCTTTTGGAAGATATTCCTTGTTGGAATAAACCTGTACCTGCTGTACCTATACATTCTGATAGCCAGTTGACAATAGGAAGGGCACATAGTAGTATGTATAATGGTAAGTCTAGACACATTCATCGTAGATATAATACCATCAGACAGTTGATCTCAAATGGAATTATCACTATTGACTATGTGAAGTCAAAGGATAATCTAGCGGATCCGCTTACAAAAGGTATAAACCGAGATCAATTGTTTCAGTTGTTAGCAGGAATGGGTTTGAATGCCACAACAAAAGAACTTTTTTAGCGAACACTCAACCTTGAGAATTGGAAATCCCAATACCTTGGTTCAAATAGACAACTAAGTTTTGAGAGTTCAGTAGAAACACTTGGAACATGTTTCATACTAATTTCTAGAACATCCAAGTGTATTTGCCTGCAAAAGTGGTAAATGTAAGTTATTTAACTTTTAATGATTCCTATACCTACGTGGTGTAGTAGCATAATATTCTTTATAGAAGATCATCTAAATAAGCGAGAAGTAATAAGGGTCGCTTCTAAATGGAAAACTTATGAATGAGATACGGTCCAATGCCGAAATAGACAAAAATGTGAGAGGAAAAAGTGTTAGAATTATTATTGTGTAAATACTATTGTATTGGTATACACTCAACAGTCAATTGATTCAAATTATCACGCTACTAAATGACTAGTATATCCGATAATATCTTGCTAATGAAGTTTCATTGCCACAAGCTACCGATCCTGATACAATAATAGTTCGGCGAAATTTTTGAACGATTTGCATACATGCACGCATTAATTGTTATTCATGAATTTGATTCCAAATATTGGATTTGACCTGTATTTGACCAAAAATTAAATTAAATTAAATGTAATTTCATTTTATTTTATGTAAATGAAAATAAATTGCATATTTGTAATCTGCATTTGGAGTAGATTAATGTGATATATTTATATTCTCAAAATCAAATTGTGGTAAATGAGAAATTAATGCTCAAACTATACAATTTATAATGGGTTTATGAATAGTTTTGTGAACATGGAAAGTAATATCAAACATTGCCTAGAAAACACAAAGTATGAGAGTTTATAAACTCATCCATTTCAAAAAGGTAACAATCAAGTGTTATCCACATATCATGCAGTCCATTTGGCCAACTATGCAAATAGTGACCAAATTATGCCAGTTTTTTGAATTAGCTCAAATTCGAAACACGAGTATGGTGCCCGAGCCCGCAATGAACACTTTAGGGCACAATTTGCACTTCGCTTCGTTGCTAGGGGCGAATGAGCCTTAAAGTTTTGTCCAGCTCATCAGTGCAGGACAAATTATTCTTATACGGAGATTGTGTTTCATAAGACTAGACTTTCGTCCCAATTAATAATTTATTTTTACTTTTATTTTCCGTCTCTTCATCTCTTTTATGTTCTATTTTTTCATTTTCAAGAAAGAATTTATTTTGAATTATTTCTAATTTTTGAAATATTTTCAAATAACATTGCTTTATCCCAAATTACATCAATTTCGAACCATACAGAAAAACGTTGCCAATGAAAATTTAAATCCACAAGAAATAAATCAAACAAGATATATTCAAACAAGAAAATCGTGATGGAGCAGCAACGATGATTGAATGCTCATCAGTTGACAATGTTGCACTTCCTTCTAATTTCACCCTGTGGAGCTTTGATCACATCGATATTACCCATACGCACCATTGCAGCTCCAAACTTAGTTGCCCAAACTGAACCATACTTAGCATTGTATTCCACCATCTTTGTAGTTAAAGAGCTGTTGTACAATGTCTGATCTGAGGTTAATAATCCATGGCGATACTTCAAATTAACATAATATTTGTTATCCAACCGATTAGGTGTCGAAATATCTAAAGCCACAGTAGGGTTTGAGGCAGTAGCATTAGCAACCAATGGCAGGCCACCACAAATAGTTGTCAAGTAGACCGCATAAGCTGGGTCCAAAGTGGGATCAAGAGGACTAAGTCTGTTTGAGAACGAAGAACAATGAGAAACACCGATAGAATGGGCCCCAGAGAGTGTGACCATATCATCGAGGGACAATTTCTTCCTTGCAAAGTTGGCTTGAAGTTGTTGGGCATTGAAAGATGGAGGAGGTAGATTTTGGGTCACCTCATTGGCATTTGAGACACGACCATCACGACGACCAGCAGGGACTTGATAGTTTATATTTCCAACTTTTAAGGAACTATCGCGAGCTGCAAAGGCAAGAATGTCTGCACATGAGACAGTTCGTGGGCATGCAATCTCAAGTTCAGCCTTTGCTTCATCAATCACCTCAAAGCCACGTAAGCTGCCTTTATTGGCTGGATGCTCTTTTTCTGATGGTTTTCCTGGTGTTGAGTCTAAAAGAACTGAAGCATCACATCCCTGTAGAAGTAATTACATTATTAATTTATTAAAACAATCGAGTAATATTGTTAAGAAAAGGTTACATATTTACCCTGACAAAGCAGTCATGGAAATGCATCCTAATAAGGCCAGCAGCAATGCCTGGATTTTTAGAAACAGCCTTGTTAACAGCTCTTTTAACAATATCCTGAGCAGAAGGACACGAATAGTCGTAAAAACCGACCCTGGGCGTGGGATAGGCAAATACTGACATTGAAAGAGATAAAATAAGGCAAGTCAAGAATACTGCAACATGGGAATTAAGGCTGTTTGACGTTGCCATTTTCAGATATAAGAAATGAACTTTAGCTCTGATTTTCAGTGAGTGCATATATTTGGTGATCCTATTCAAGTATTTATAGTTGATTCAATCAGGAAACAAAAACCCCAGAAAATATAATTTTTTTTTCTCAAAGATTTTGATCTTCAGGAGCAAAACGTGTGTAGGTGTAAGCAAGTGGCAATTAACAATCTGGGAGGTTGTATGCACGTTTGGAGTTAAGGTTGACCAGGCTTATGACAATCGAGTTGCATTTTTTTGAACAAGTGAAGTCCTCTGATATCCCAAGTGGGGACATAGATTGTATATCATCAACCCACATCGAAAATATGTAAACAAAAACCCCAGAAAATAAAATTATTAGTCAATTGCAAGAATGTAAATAGTTTCATACGAATGAAAAGACATATGACATGGAAGCTTGAGAAATTAGATAAAATCATTCAGGTCTTATGTGTCATCACCAGATTTAGTCTACTTTAAAATAATATAGTATAAATTTAGTTTTCAGCAATAATTACTTAGTGACTTTTTATATTCCTCATCAATCATCTTTATTTAATTTTTTTGTAACTCTTTTTACTAATACCTTTGATTATCTCCATTTATCACTAAATTTGTATTTAGTTTTCATCAATTATTATTTGATAAGATTATTTGAGATATTCGTTAAGTTCACCGTGATAGTTATAGTAATTGTTATATTTAACTAATAATATTAGTTTATATTAAACTAAATGATAATAGTTACCCTATATAATTACTATTATGATTAACTAATACTATTAATAATAATAGTTAACGTATACAGTTACTATTATAATTAACTAATAATAGTAATAGTAATAGTTAATCTATATAGCAACTATTATAATTAACTAATAATAGTAATAGTGATAGTTAACCTATATAGTAATTATTATGATTAAATAATATTATTAATAGTAATGTTAACCTATATAGTAACTATTATGATTAAATAATACTATTAATATTAATGTTAACCTAGTAACTATTATAATTAACTAATACTATTAATAGTAATTGTTAACATATATTAACTATTATGATTAACTAATACTATTAATAGTAATATTTAACATATATAGTAACTATTATAGTTAACTAATACAATTAATAGTATTAGTTAACTAGTTAACTTATATCGTAACTTGTATAGTTAACTAATACTATTAATAGTAATAGTTAATATATAGTAACTATTATAGTTAACTAATACAATTAATAGTAACAGTTAACTTATATAATAACTATTATAGTTAACTAATACTATTAATAGTAATAGTTAACTTATATAGTTAACTAATACTATTAATAGTAATAGTTAACCTATATAATAACTATTATTATTAACTATTACTAGTCAGTAACCCATCAGTAGCCGACGGTGAATATTTTTTTTTTTTGATTAAGTGAATAATTATTTATGTGTTTTAATTGATTTTTAAGTAACAATATAAATCGAAATTGATAATCAATGTAGCAGATATTAGGAGTATAATTAATACAGAAAAAAGATGTTGACACATGATGTAACGTGAAAAGCCCTTGAGACAACTATCTCGCTGGCACAAAACCACGGGAGGTTAGGTCCCTGCCTAATCAAAAAACATTATTAAGATTTTAGTGTTACAACTTTGGAAGACGAAGAGATATGGTTACAATAGCGTGAGTTTAATAGTGTGTGCCTAAGTGTCAACATAATCTCTTCCATCTCCTATATACTCCCTCGGTCCCAAAATGTTTGTCCCATTTGACTTTTTTGTTGAACTTTGACCACAAATATATGACAATTTAATTATGTTCATAAAACTCTAAAAATTCCTATTGATTCACCATTAATAATATTATCAACAACAACTTTTAGAATTTCATGAACATGATTAAATTGTCATATATTTGTGGTCAAAGTTCAACAAAAAAGTTAAATGGGACAAATATTTTGGGACGGAGGGAGTATTTAAAGAAAAACAAAATAAAAACAAAGAAAATAATAAGAAATTGCAATACTTTTGTTTAACCACAAATTGTGCGACATAAATTCTCAGAGTCTGTCGAAAACTTTCATGTAGACTACATTCAGCGTCTTGTCATATGTTTGAGCATCTGAATCACAAATAATAACTTTAAGTCCTCTCTTGCTGGTTACTCTGAAAAATGCTACATAAAGTTGTCCGTGACTGAAAACAGGTTGTGAAAGATATAGTCCTACATGGGAAATAGATTGTCCCTGACTCTTGTTGATTGTCATAGCAAAAGAAATGGCAAGTGGAAATTGCATTCTTTGGAATCTTACCGAAAATTTTGTCACATCTGACGGAGACATTATCATTCTAGGAATAAGCACCTTCATGCCAGCATTCTTTCCCGAAAGCATCTTGGCTTCGACTACGTGCTTACCTACATATATGTAACAAAATTAAGTATTAAATTATATGTATATAAAAAATAAAAAATTACTGTATTTACCTAATTGAGTGACAATCATTCTGGTGTCGTTACACAATTCAGCAGCTTGATCAAGATTTCTCAAAAGCATTACTATGCACCCAACCTTCAGCTTAATAATGTGATTTGCCAATCCAGAACACTTGATAGTGTTTAGAAATTCAGGTGAGAATATATCTTCAGCACCATTTTCATCATCCTCATCCTTACAAATGGCATCAGAACTCATATATTCAACTTCGTCTCTCGAAAAGAGTGACATGACATAATCATTTATGTTATCAACAATCTCATATGTTGGAGCAAGCACAGCTCTAGTATGGAAGAATCCTTCGACATCCTTATTTTGCAATATGTCAGGATATATAGATTCGACTATTTTTTGCAATAGGATCTGGAAGAATCCTTCTACTATTTTTGATTAATTGGATTGATTTATCTGTGAGTCGGATACAGAAGAGTGTCAAATCAGGAGCATTTTTTTTGTTCGGTCAATGCAAACTTTAGTTAAATGCACCCAAGAGTTTGCATTAATACCTAAACGGCCATGTTCAGTTGCTAAGGAACCCCATGAGGAACTGGATGTGAGATGGATGAGTTTAGATACTCTTAAACCTCCTGATAATCTCATCTTACCAGAAAAATTATAAACCATGTCATTAGTACTTCCTTAGGAAGAATGAACATGATGTAATTAGCATAGTTATAATTCTTGATTAAGGGAAAGAATTAAAGCTTGTTGTGGAACTCTATGTTAAATATAAATCATGTGTTGTGAAGTTTGAATGACTGACTCATTGACTCTGCACGGATCGCAACTAATGTAACAATATAGTTAAACACCTGGACTTATGTTTTTCGATACATATGAGTAATATATTTAAATGGATTCATCTTTTTGCAAGCTGGGAGGAAAATTTGATGATTGATACTTGAGATAGTGTATATTTTTATGTCCGACATTACTAAGGTAACAAAAAGAGCCAATTTGTATTTTCAATATATTTAGATTTCAAATTTCAAATTTAAATATTCTGATTTCAAATTTCAAATCTCAGATTTTATTTTATAATAACAGGTTAATAAAAAGTAATATTTTAATAATGTGTATTATTAATTTTATAATATCAAATTACAATTAAAAATAACATAGATGAACGAAAAATTAATTCACCACTACAGAAACTAAGCTAGTGTGAACGAAATTTTATTCACATATCAGTTCGTTTGCTTAGTGTGTGGTGAAACAATAAACATGCTCTTATCTTAATAGTTGTATCCCACTTCCACGTCCCAACACAAGGAAACCCACAACATTTATCTTTCTCTCTCCTCCTGCCCTCTTCGGTTTCTCTCTCATCTGTGTGCCATGGGGCCTCTTCACTTTCTCTCTATCTTGGCTCTTTCGAGCAACGACTTCACCAATTGACTACTAGCGACCTTAACCGACCGACAACTCCAAATAGAGTAACTTATCACTAACGGCAAACTCAACAATCGAGCCAATCGGCGATCATCTCAGATCTACAACACCAAGGCGAGATGTCGTTCTACTTAGGTCGAAACAAACAGAGCTTTCTAAATTTAGGTTCTTTTCTTCCTCCTCCTTTATTTGATCGGCACAATACATTAGATTTGTAAGGGGGAATGATGAAAAAATTGATTTCAATCAAACAAATATGAAAACTGCCGAGTCCGTTTTCAACCTGGCAAATCCGACGCATATCCCGTGTCGGCACCAGTGTCGCGTCCTTAGTCTACACGGTTAGACTATGGAAATATGCCAAGTCTGATCATCAAAGTATAAATCACAAAGTACTAAATAAGAGCATCAAAATTGTACATATTTGAAAACTAATAAAGTTCACATTTTTATTTCAGAATAAGCAGAAATAAAAAAAATATCAATGAAATCAATGTCTATCAAATAAAATTTTGTCCAACAATTCCACTAAAGCTACCCACAATAATGTCAACCGGGTAAGAAATAGCAAATACTGTAAGGGTTATTAAACCAATACATCTTGCTCAATTGTAAAACATATAATCAAATGTTTGAAATAAAATGCTAATCTCTCCTTCTTCTTTGCCTACTTATCTAATTTCTCCTGCTTGATGTGCTTAATTACCTTAGTAACGGATAGTTGAACATCCTCATCATTGGATATGTTGTTCAACAAACGCTTCCTTGGAGTTATGTATGTTGAAGAACTGTCCCCCATAGATTCCAAGGGCATATCCTACATAAAAATAAAGTTAAATAAAATAGTTAAACAGCATGTACAATCTAAATAATAATGAAGATTATGTAAAACTTAGATGTCGATTCAATTGCACATATATTATCAGTCAACTCAAGAATGATTAATTTTTATTGTAACTAAACTCAAATAAAAAAAAAAGTGCAGTAGAAGATAAATAAAAGATCCATAGGAATTTACCTCGTTATTACCATTCAAGCTGGACATATTTTCATCTCCATGATTCGGTTTGGAATCCACATCCTGCAACTTATAACAATTAAAAGTCAAATATATAACATAATATAGATAGATAATGTGATGTGGTTTATACTTACATCGGAGTTTATGAGTGATAAGAAATGCGTCATGATGTTGGTATCCTCTGTTACTCGCTTCACTGTAAAACTTCGTTTCTCGTCGGGGGTATCTTTAGTTCTTTGTTCTACCTCAACTCTGAACAAACATTGCCTTCCAAACAAATTTCGAAAAGCTTCTGGCAGTTGGTCCTCCTACAAGGAATAATATTTTTATTATATGAAATATTATTAGCTGCTTTTATAAAAATGACAAAATGAATTAAGTACCTCTGAAACATCAGCAAGAGCTACCGCAGCGGACATCCCAAGCAAGGAAGATGCACAACCATCAAACAACATAAAGTGAGTCTCTGCTTCACTACTGATATCATTCATATCGGTGACCAATATTCTGATTTTGAACCTGTAAATAAAAGAAATCAATTAATAGTACGAATGAAATAGTACGAATGAAATGATAAATTTTATATCTTGTCTTTAAAAAAAAAGTAATCGCTTTCCTCCATATGTGTGCAATTTTATCGGGTTATAAGGTTTTTAAATCCTTGAAATCAGTAAAAAAAAACCATACCTCTATCCATTGATGTTCATAGCACCTTATGTTTCTTATGTGATTATATATGTGACACATATTTAGCTATAAATCATCATTTACTTGAAGCCTATTTCAGACATTTTGCTTCCTATTTATGGTTGGACAGCAAAAATGAAGCTGCTAACGCTTATGCTGATGCTACTCACTGTTATAAGAAGACAAACACTAAAGTTTTTGTAATCTTCATATTTACAAATATTCTGCCAGCTGCCATTTCTCATAGATTAATCGTCAATTTTTAATGCATTTTTGTTTATTTTTGATGCATTTTTGTTTATCTAACCTTTGTGATTAAGTCATGCTGAAATGTGTTGGTTAGTATTTAAGAAGAAAATATATCTGTCTAGGAACCAGTACTTTTAGGAGGACATCCACTGGGTATTTAACATGAGCCTGACTTCTCTGAAATATTATGACCGGATGCATCTCGGTCATGTCCCAATGCATTTCCTGACCTTTCCTCCCATTTCAAAACTTTAACTTACCAAGAAGTTCTCTGGATACCCTGGTGTCATATACGTTTTGAAAACGCTTCAGGGATCATATTCCATACTTCATTTAAGATAAAAAGGATATGTAACACAACAAATCTCAAGTGACAGAATTTTGATCATCCTAAGTTCTTCTCGACGTTTTTTCTTTGTATATGTATATAGCGTCATGAAAAATATTACTCCCCGCCCCCAAGTGAATATCTATTTTTTTTTAAAGCTTTGTTCGTAAAGTACATTAATTAATTTGGAGTGGAAAACCATAACAATCGATGTGTGCCAACAGGACACTGTTGCATCTCTCAAGAGCAAGATTATTAAAATGCATAGATGCAACAGTGTCATGTTGGCACACATCGATTGTTATGGTTTTCCACTCCAAATCAATTAATGTACTTTAAAAAATACTCCCTCCGTCCCACTACAATCGGACTTGATTGTAACGAATCCATTTTATGATGAACTTTCATAATGCTCTCTTGTCAATCATCACATCATAATATACACTTACAAGCATAATGTCATATAGCGTTGTTATTAAGGATAGTAATGTAAACATTCTACTAAAATTGCATAAATGTCAATTTTGTCAAAGTTCCCTCAGAGTTTCAAATCAGATTTTGAAGCTCTTTACTCTTTCTAGCGCTCAACAGGTGGTGCCTGTTTGGTTTTGACACATATGAGTTGTTTTTGTGGGCTTTCAAACTCAGGGTTCTTTTAGAAGCTAATCCTGGCGTTCATAAATCTAGAGCCTGGGTTGTGAATCTGTTTGGAAAGAATGTTTATTTTTTTGATTTCCTGCAATAATTTACCTTCTTGGGTAGCTAATATTTGTGGGGTTTGACCCTTTTAATTTCCAAGGGTGCTTCTTTAAGGGTTGGAAATTAGGGTTTCGATTAGGGTTTTGAGTCTGATATGGAACTCTGTATCTTCTGTTAAGATAAGTCGGCTGAAATTCTAGTTTTTGCGGCCATAAATTTAAGTGGAATAATCGGATGCTTTTGCCAAGTTACTTTGGGGAGAGGGGTATCTTTGTTTTTGTAACCTATGATTCTTTTAGGGCACTAATGAGTGGTTAATACCTAGAATATGGCTGCAAATGGTCATTTATTTGTGGAGTGGAAAGAGCAATTTGTTTCTAAAGAAAGGGGCAAGAGGGTGGTTCACTATTTGTTGAAGGAAATTTCAGGTGAATCGATTCTTGACGTTGTGGGAACTGAGAGAAGTGTTAGGCATATGTTCTATGTGGTTGCTGAGGAGTTATTGAAGGTAAGTGGGGCTGAAAATTCGATCAATGCCAGCTATGGATGGAGATCGAGGAGGGAGGTTGTGAACTGTATCACATTTATGCTTTCAAAACAGCATCGCCAAGGAGATGATATCAGTAAGTTATTTTCTTCTGTTTTATTCAAACAAAAGGTTGAATAAAACAGAAATAATTATAAAAATTATTGTATTTATAATACTAAGATAGCTATAAAAACAATTACCTCGGAATAATGTTGCCATATGGGGTACTGCATTTTGGGCAATTTTTTGCGCTCTTATCAAATCCTTTAGCACACTTTACATTGCTGCAACCATCGTAGTACCATTTAGCATGTGAATCCATATCAGCTATGGTTGCCAATATGGTGTATTTGCCAACCTAATAAAAATAATTATTTATATTAAGAGCAATTATGTGAGGTTAAATGAGCACAAAAAAAAAGAGCCAAAACTTATTATATACCTCTGTAGATGTGAGCAAATCACCAATTGTCTTGAAATCTCTGATTTTCAATCACTGATCACTATTGATATGACTACTATCATTAGTTATAGTAGATAAAGAATGGGTGTTGGATGAAAATCCAATGACACTACACCTGTAAAAGAATAATGATATATGAAAGTTAACCAAACAATCAGAATTAGTAAAACAAAATAATAGGTTCTTGTTAGAGTTTAATCTTTATTTACTTGCTAAGAAACTCCGTTACTTCGGGAAATGACAGATTGATATGCATTTTTGATGCGTGCTTCAGGGTACCAACACGAGTCTTCCCTGTATAAGGATTTTAAATGTCATTAATATGTAATAAGCCTTAATCACAAAAGTTATAAGATTTAAAACAAAGATTAAGTAAATATTTCACCTTGGAACCTTGAAAACATTACAAACTGTAAAATTAATATAACTGGGTCTTTCGCATCTTCGCTTCGCTTGTCGATATACTGTTTTAGTTCATCTCCATATGACTCCCACAAGATGCAAGACAACTCCATTCCACTTCCAAAATGAAACAACGTAATTATATAATAAATATAACTAAAATTGTTCACAAAATTTATTGTTTATCCTTTAAACAATCAAGTATATGATATGTTTAGATCACATACTCATTATCAATCAGCTGAACATCCAACTTTCTAGCACTGATTTTCTGCACATAGTCAAAATCTCTGAGAGGTAAAATGACCACCAATCACATCTAGCAAATAAAAATTAAGTGTTAGTAAATATCATAATTCAGTTAAGAGAAAAAGAAAAATTGTGTAAGTGAGGTACAAATCTCACCCACAACAAATTCCACATTTAAAGAATCAACAGATTCAAAATGTATGAACTCGAAACTATTATCTGAAATGTGGATAGATGTATCGGCATTGGATACGTCAGTGGCCAGACTAAAAGACAATTTCCATTGGTGATTAAGTTTCGCTTTTTGGTTAGGTTGAATATTTTGTTCAACCCCAAATTTTGAGATCTTTAGAACTCTCCCTTCTTCAAACATATTCTTCAATTTGGGCGGCAAGCTACTTGGGACATTAGCCTGGATTTTAGATCCCTAAACAAAATATACAATAATATTAATAAAATAATACGAGTATTAATATTATTAAATGTTAATCGCATTAAAGATTAGGCAAAATACGGAAGGTAATTGATAAAAAATATTACCTCCTTATCAACTAATATCATCTCAATAGACATTTTTCCAGATCGTTCCTTCTGCTCCCATTTGCGTAATATACGGACGTTGATGCTACAAAGTCTAGCTCTCTTATCAATTGATTTTATATCAATCATTCGACTTGTTGCCATTATCTGTTATTTAATTTAAATACATGAAACCATAGAATTGAAATATTTGCGTAATATATGGTTATGTCTATTGAGATGATATTAGTTGATAAGGAGGTAGTATTTTTTATCAATTACCTTCCGTATTTTGCCTAATGTTTAATACGATTAACATTTAATATTAATAATCGTATTATTTTATTAATATGATTGTATATTTTGTTTAGGAATCTAAAATCCAGGCTAAAGTAGCTTGCCGCCCAAATTGAAGAATATGTTTGAAGAAGGGAGTGTTCTAAAGATCTCAAAATTTGGGGTTGAACAAAATATTCAACCTAACCAAAAAGCGAAACTTAATCACCAATAGAAATTGTCTTTTAGTCTGGCCACTGACGTATCCAATGCCGATACATCTATCCACATTTCAGATAATTGTTTCGAGTTCATACCTTTTAAATCCGTTGGTTCTTTAAATGTGAAATTTGTTGTGGGTGAGATTTGTACCTCACTTACACAATTTTTCTTTTTCTCCTAACTGAATTAGATATTTACTACACCTTGGCCCCTGACTTCTTCCGTGGAGAACCATTTGACCCCAACAATACACAAAGGCCTAAAGATGCTTGGCTCAAAGACCATACTCCCGTAATTACCTACCTCTTTACTCTCTACATAGTCAAAACCTGATGCAAATTATTATTTTCAGTCAACATGAATTTAAATTTGTTATCTTTGTAGGAAAATGGTTTTGATGAAGCGAAAACACTATTGGCAGTGTTCTAAAAATCGGGCTAGGCGGCCGCCTAGGCGGGGCCTAGGCGCTAGGCGGGGCCCAGGCGCCACGACTTTTCTCTAGGCGGTCAATTAGGCGTTAGGCGGTCTAGGCGGTCCTAGGCGGTCTAGGCGGACCAGGCGGTCTGGGCGGATTTAGGCGGGCCTAGGCGGATTTAGGCGGGCCTAGGCGGTCTAAGTATTATTTTTTTATTATTTATTTTTATTTATTTTTTAATTTTTTTTAATTTTTTTTAATTTTTTTTACCCTTAAATGACGTCATTTTATAAGGATTGAAAATGAAAACAAATAACACATGGTTGAATTTGACTTAACCTTAGTTTATGTTGTGGATGAATTTATAATTTTCATATGCTCTATAACCTTGTATCAAAATTCTCGGCCCCGCCTATGAAATATATATTTGAATTTGTCACTATGTATTATGTATGGACATAAACTATGGAATATATATAAAAATGTGTGTAAATTCGCGGCCCCGCCTCGGCCCCGCCTAGGCGCTCTAGGCGCTAGGACCGGCCTCGCCGCCTAGGAGCCGCCTAGCGATTTTTAGAACCTTGACTATTGGCTGACTTGAAAAGCAGAGGAATGTCCAAAGTTGGATTTGCTGGTTTCTGCTGGGGAGGTAACTAATCTTCATAGTCGTACATACGTCTCTTTTTATCTGTGGATTTATATTAACAAAACATGGGTTCTGATAAACTCGCTTCTTGAATTATATTATTCAGAAATTTAGTTAGAGATGGCTGAGGATTGTTTAAAGCATGCAAATGATTTAAGTGGCCTGTTGCTAATCTACTCTATACTTTCATTCTCTCCTTCTTGGTTTTATACATTCTTGAATGACACAAATAAAAGATGGACAACACACATATGAACCTAGAAGCACAACAAACATATGAAAATTACCTTGGATGAGTCGGCTGCACAGAAGATTGAATCAAATGGCGAGGAAAGAAAATATGCGCTGATGACACAATGATATTGGCGCAGGTAAAACGGATCGATTTTCAACAGTGGATAATTTCGAATATTTATGTATATTTAGTAGGTTATGAATTGTATCCTTAACCGATAATACATTGTCAAATTATCTCTTATCAGTTTTTAAGATAGATGAATTTAAAATCATCACTTATCCATCCAAGTTTGAATTTTAGATAGAAGTTAAATGAATAATACTTTTTATTTTCAAATAATTCGATTTTCTATTGATTTCTAGAAACTGTATACGAAATTTATGGTTAAATTGTAATTTATTCTGGCATCTCTTTTAAATTTCGAAAATTACTAAAAATTTTAAATTTTCGAAAATTACTAATTATTTTAAATTTCGAATTTCTATTGATTTCTAGAAACTGTATACGAAATTTATGGTTATATTGAAATTTATTCTGACATGTCTTTTAAATTTCGAAAATTACTAATTATTTTAAATTGAAATTTATGGTTAAATTGAAATTTAGTCTGGTATCTATTTTTTATTTCAAAAATTACTAATTATTTTAAATTTTAAAAATTACTAATAATTATATCTCCACAATTATCACCTAAAGAGTTTGAATTATTCAAAAATTGTGCTTAAATTTAGGTAACCATTAGTTTTTAAAATTTCAAAACTGATTAAATCAATAAACTTCTAATTAAGAGGGAATTTTTATTTTAAATTGCAAATTAACTTTAGCTAATAATATTACAATAATGCCCTTAATCAAGTCTTACTTGGAATAAAAATGAGTTGAAAATTGTTGCTGACGTGGCCTTTGATGTGGCCTTTTCTGGAGTCTCTAAATAGTTTTGCTATATATATTATACTAGTCAGTAACCCGTCGATACCCGACGGTGAATAATTTTTTTTTGATTAAGTAAATAATTATTTATGTGTTTTAATTGATTTTTAAGTAACAATATAAATCGAAATTGATAATCAATCTAGCGGATATTAGGAGTATAATTAATACAGAAAAAAGATGTTGACACATGATGTAACGTGGAAAGCCCATGAGACAACTATCTCGCCGGCACAAAATCACGGGTGGTTAGGTCCCTACCTAAGCAAAAAACATTATTAAGATTTTAGTGTTACAACTTTGGAAGATGAGAGATATGGTTACAATAGCGTGAGTTTAATAGTGTGTGCCTAAGTATCAACATAATCTCTTCCATCTCCTATATATTTAAAGAAAAACAAAATAAAAATAAAAAAAATAATAAGAAATTGCAATACTTTTGTTTAACCACAAATTGTGTGACATAAATTCTCAGAGTCTGTCGAAAACTTTCTTGTAGACTACATTCAGCGTCTTGTCATATGTTTGAGCATCTGAATCACAAATAATAACTTTAAGTCCTCTCTTGCTGGTTACTCTTGAAAATGCTACATAAAGTTGTTCGTGACTGAAAATAGGTTGTGAAAGATATAGTCCTACATGGGAAAGAGATTGTCCCTGACTCTTGTTGATTGTCATATCAAAAGAAACGACAAGTGGAAATTGCCTTCTTTGGAATCTTACCGGAAATTTTGTCACATCTGACGGAGACATTATCATTCTAGGAATAAGCACCTTCATGCCAGCATTCTTTCTCGAAAGCATCTTGGCTTCGACTACGTGCTTACCTACATATATATAACAAAATTAAGTATTAAATTATATGTATATAAAAATAAAAAATTACTGTATTTACCTAATTGAGTGACAATCATTCTGGTGCCATTACACAATTCAGCAGCTTGATCAAGATTTCTCAAAAGCATTACTATGCACCCAACCTTCAGCTTAATAATGTGATTTGCCAATCCAGAACACTTGATAGTGTTTAGAAATTCAGGTGAGAATATATCTTCAGCACCATTTTCATCATCCTCATCCTTACAAATGGCATCAGAACTCATATATTCAACTTCGTCTCCCGGAAAGAGTGACATGACATAATCATTTATGTTATCGACAATCTCATTTGTTGGAGCAAGCACAGCTCTAGTCTGGAAGAATCCTTCGACATCCTTATTTTGCAATAAGGCAGGATATATAGATTCGACTATTTTTGCAATAGGATCTGAAGCTTCACGAATCAATATATCATCAGGAAGGTTAATGTCAATTTCCTCGTCATTATCTCCACCAGCAATCCCATCTCCGACACTCAAGAGCCACTGAGCGAAATCTCTTATCTCTTCGGAATTATGAGAAGTAGAATCACCCTACATTAAGTTAAATATATACAAATTACTTAAATTGAAATAAAAATATTTAAGTAGATGAATAAAGGCTATTTAAGAATTACCTGCAATCTCATATTATGCGTCAATCTGAGAACCTCACAGACATTCCATATTTTGGATGAACAGAGTGCAGCATGCACAATATCATGCCTACTCCCTTTAGAAACAATAGGTAAAATCTGTCTGAAGTCATCACCGAATATAATAACTAAACCACCAAATGGTTTATTGGAATATCTCCCCTCGGGTGTACGAATAATATCTCGGAGGCTACGATCGAGAGCCTCAAAACAATGTTTATGAGACATTGGAGCTTCGTCCCATATAATTAGTTTGGTTTTCTGTAGAAGTCCTGCCTCATCCATACCCGACTTTAGTTTACTGCAAGTTGAGCTCTCGTTTACCTGTATCGGGATACCAAACCTAGAATGCGCGGTCCTACCTTTCGGAAGGAGCAATGAAGCTATGCCACTGGAAGCAACATGAAGAACAATATATCTCCTGATCCTTAATGCAGAACACAGTGCTTTCCATAAGAAGGTCTTTCCCGTAACCATAGAGGAAAACACACCACCGTTTCCTCGATCAACAGCCGACATAATCTTATCATAAACACTCTTTTGCTCGGCTGTTAACTGAGGATGTAATATGAAGTGCTCAGCTTTCATCTCATCAATGTCATAAGATGTCTCATCTAGAATGAGTTTATTTATTGCATCACCAATGACATTGCCCACCGGTTTAGGCATGCTTTAAATTTATGGAGACTGCTGCAATTCTCGATCAGTAACTTCTCAATTTCCGCCAAAGCAAGATTCTGGACCTGTTCATTAATTAATTTCAAAACTGAAATTATAAAAAACAAAATAAATATATTAATATAGATAAATATATAGAATCATATTGTATAACTGTAAAGTAGAAATAAAATCATAATTGATATTTATTGTAAAACAAATATGTAAACATGGGATGGAATACCCAGATTATCGTGCATCCTCCGATACTTGTACTCTATATCATCAGATAATAAGTGCCAAGTCTTCTCCCATACCTCTCCCGGATTCGACATACTATTAGATAGTAGCAACATAGAAAATAGTCTTCTCAGACTTTTGGGCAACCTCCAATGACTCGCTTCTATAATTCCATCAACATATTCCTTGTCATCATCTAATAATTCCATAGCGTAACATGCAGATTTGAAATCGGGATGAACAACGCGATTTACAGTTCTCAAATCCTTGAATTCCATGGGACCTGCTATATGATTCAACATTATCCTGAGGTAATACAATTCTCCGCAATGCATTGGAACATGATAAATATGCCCCACTGCAAAACGTTTATCTTTCCTCGAACGCCATTCACGTTTAGTTTTATTCCATACGAAATGATGAGGAAATTCACAGTATTTATATTTCCGAGCCTCTGAATGAATACTGTTATACTCCATCGACTCCATAAATTGAGATTCTTTAACTGTCGCTTTATCCAAAACATCAGGAAGAAAGTCTCCGTCCTTGAAGGGGATACTATGGTCACCCTCCAAGTGAAAAGCCAAGCGCTCAGCAGGAGGGGTCCATTAATGTATGTCGAATCTGAAAATCCTCCACATAGCTTCACACGCAGAGACATATCGACAATCAATTTGCCTTTTCACCTCATCATTTTTTATTGCAAGGCATATCCTGTCGGTTCCCTTGTTTATATACTTGAACAAATACTTGATTGCCTTACTCTGATTGCAGTACTCGACATTTATGTGAGCTTCGTAATTTAGCAAAAGATATGGATTGAATGGGACAACTGAACAATTTTCGAGAGCAACTCCACCCTTATCAATTATGAAACCCGTATCTCTTCGCCTATATACATGATACCCATTCTCGTCTACACGAGTGCGATCATTGAATGATTTAGGGAATTTCTTTGAGCACCTGTTGTGATCCATACACGGAGATTTAGGATTAGCAGCACCACATGATCCATGCAACATATATTCAGCAACTGTGTAAGTACCCAAATCTGGCTCATACCTTCCGGTTAATTTTCCCGGCAATTCCGGTAAATTTCCCGATAATTCCCCAGACTTTCCTAGAGTTCCGGAGCAATTCCGGAACTGTTCCAAACCTCTTAAGGGCTGAAGGGAATGCTTAGTAATTAAGAAACACGTTTTTCTTAATTACAAAAAGCTTCTAGAATTGCCACCTTGCATGATTCTAGAAACATGCTGAGTCATTGTGGATAATGCCGCACGGCTGCATTAGGAGAAGACTCCTAGCCGCACGGCTTCATTAGCCTTATCCAGACTGCCTATAAATAGAGCCCTCCTCTACCCATTTTACACAACAAAACAAAAAGGAGAGCAATACCAGCATAAAAACACTCTCTAAATACTCCACGAAGATCAGGAAGTTGAAGGTGCCAAGAAGCCACCCCCCTCCTCATTGAAGCCTCCAAGAGTTGGTCCTACCGCTAGGCAAAACCCCAAGAAGAAGAGGCAACCACCATTGGTAACCTCTCACTCCCTTACCTTGCATAATGCTTGTCTATATGATTTAATTGCTCATTGCATTCATATATTGTCATTATCTTGCTTGGGACTTGGCATTTATCATTAAAGATCCTATCTTTATCATATCCCCTTCCCCCCCCCATTTGCATCCTTTGCATGAAATAGGCATTCTTTGCTCATAAAAACGTAATCTTTATGTTAAAGGTGCATCCTTTGCACCTAAAAGCCCCCATTTTGCATATAAAAATCATGTCTTTATCATAAAGGTGCATCCTTTGCATCTAAAACCCATCTTCATGCATCCTTTGCATCAAAGATCATCCTTTTATCATCAAATTAGCATCCCTTGCTTTCAAAATGTAATCTTTGTGCATCTTTTGCATATTAAATCCTATTTCCCCCATAAAAATGCATCCTTTGCATAAAGATCACTTCTTTACATCAAAATGCATCCTTTGCAAATCAAAAGCATCCTTTGCAAATCAAAAATGTCATCTTTTCACTAAAATGTCATTTTTACATGCATTTCCCCATGTCCCCATTAGCAACCTTGGAACGGACCGGTGTAAAGATCCTATCTTTACATCGTTTCTTCCATTAAAGGTGCCACAATTTCTTTAGAAAGGGATAATACCTTGAACCTACATCTCCGATTATCACTTAAGACGAGCATGAAGCATCCATATAAGCTCAATCGTCTTAAGGTGTAGGATTGATGGGCTAAGGTCACTCCTTTCCTAAAGAACCTCATTTTGGATTATAAAAGAGAGTCTTTCTCTCGATCACGCAAGTCCCGAGGTTAAAAAAGCGATGATCACAAGTCCAAGATGAGGACGGGATCAAAATCCCGAATACATAAAATCCAAGAAATCCCGAGCGACAACCAATAAATGGTTTGTACGTCCGGAAGACAACTTGGGACATTCCCCCCCCCTCTTTTCAAACACATGCACACAAGAAAGCACGCAAGCAAGCACGATAAATGGAATCTAGGGAGACTTGCTACGGCAAGGCACCTTGGGTGAACGACGATCCGTTCTTCCCAAGGGGTAACTTAACCTCCGAACCCATAAAAACCTTTTTTTCAAAGTTTTGAGGAAATCAAAATGGCGTGGCGACTCCGTTTTTCAAATTAAACCGGATGTCTTCAAACTCGCGTGAATCCAAAATTTGGGCACACATTCACAGTTTGGCGACTCCGCTGGGGAACATCCCAAAGGAAAAAAGCTTTCATTTTTAAAATAAACGATACTCGGTATATAGGTGGAAACCACTTAACCTTCCTGTATCGCTCCCTAACCCGGGGCTTGGGATAAACGGTGGTTTAACAATCTCACGTACCAGTATCCCTTTTCGAAAAAAATAAAAATAAAAGAAAGCTTTTCCCTTTGAGCGGGTTAGGCTCCCATCGCGGATTCCTTTTCGAAAAAAAATAAAAATAAAAGAAAGCTTTTCCCTTTGAGCGGGTTAGGCTCCCATCGCGGATTCCATGAATCGTGCTTGCTTTCTTTACCTTGCATTGCATCATTTACATCTTGAGATTTGTGCATACTTTGAACAGGAAACAACCTGAAATAGCAAAGGAGTGGAACCTGGAAAATTGATCCATGCAGTCGTACGGCTCAATCCTCCTTGGATTCTGACCGGGCGACCTCAGTGGCAATTCCACCAGGAAAAATTGAGGTTAATCTGGCAGCCTTGGCAAACTGGGGCTATTCGGGTTCAAGATCGATCAGCTCCTAGAAAATTTACGTGCCTTATCTGTTGCATTTTCCCCCGTCCCAAAAATCATTCCTTTAAAACACATTTATGAAAATCTCTGTTTTAACTCAAAAAGGAACATTTTTAGGAGACCGCACACTACGCGCACCTTATATATCCTGTACACTTTGCACGCACGTCCCTTTAAACCCGGGGTGGTTTATCAGCTGCAGTCACGGACAGCCTTACGATGCTCCCGGACGTGCACGGAATCACCCCAAACTCCCCATGGCAGCCAGTGTCGACCAATGCACAATCCGTGTCACACGTTTCAAAAAATCGTGACTTTTGGTTGGTGTTTGGTCTAGTCCGTGTCATATAGCCCAGTTGCATATCCCCGTAAAGGTCAAGCCTTAGCTCAGAACGGAAGTCAAGATCTTTCGCTCAAGCGAAACTCTGCCGAAATTCCGACAAGGAAAAAATCGGTAGAATCTTGACTCCGACATTGACTTTGACCTTGACCCGCACGGAATGCGTAAGAGTCGAGACCGAGTCCTTGCCAAGAAAATCCAAAAGATCTTTCGCTCAAGCGAAGCTCTGCCAAAATTCCGACAAGGAAAAAAATTGGCAAGATCTTGACCCGGCATTGACTTCTATTTTGACTCACGCACGGCGTATGCAACAAAGTTCAATGTGACACTGTGTCATCCGGCTTTTACCGCCCGACCCATGCCTATTATCTTCTCGGATATTACCGAAAAGTCAAAACGTCAATCGCGCAAGCGAAATTCTGTCGAAATTCTATCAAGGATGAAAGACGAGACTTTCCCGGTATTGCCTTGACTATAATTCGCATCGCTCATGCGTTTAAAGTTCCTATGACCCGCTAGACCCGTTAGGAGCGTTCTTTTCTCTCGGTCGGTGGGATCCGCGTGCCCTATACGACCCTCGCCCGGGGCTGTCCACCCTGGGAGGTCGAAATACAGGTGGAATACGAGGGGCTTATAGACGTAGTGACGGAACCCACTGATCCAGGATCTAGAGTAGTTGCGAAAAAAGAAGGGCGAATCCCCTTTTCCAACCGAATAGAAATTAATAAAAAGACAATGTTTTAAGTAAACTGGAAGATTCTTAATTTGCATATTGCTTGAGCCTTCAGCCTAAACACCTACCCCGAGTCTAAACCTCTCCTATCCCTTTCCCGCAGTAAGAAAGAATTGGGTGAGAACACCGGTACAGCAGTTTGTCAGCATAAAAATCTCAAGTAACCCGTCAAAATCTTCAAGTCTCAGTTTTCCAGTGTCAAAATGGCCAACGTGGTAGTCAACAATGGTAATGACCAAGTAGTCGGAGAGGCCATCCCAGTTCAACCCAAGCCCCATATTTGGTATGATGTATGCGACTGTGAGGATTGTCTGGAATACGAGTATCAAGAATGGATTAATGAAGACGCTCCTTCAAGAAAGAAGAAGAAGAGGAAGTCCACGCAGCAGAAATTAAATGAAAGGTATGAAGCCGGGGACAAGAGCATCGGAACTTTAGGAGAGCCTTCAGGCAAGTTTGACTACTACGTCAGTTATGCCAAGGAGCCCGCCAAGGAACCCGTCATTCAAAGCACACTGATAATTCTCGACATCCCTGTGATCAGTGACCCTCTTGAAGCAGAGAATTCCGAATTCATTGCCATCATAAAGTTCAATGAGAAGCTAGCAGATCTAGAAGCAGAATACAGAAAGCCCATAGAATACGTGGCCCATCAAGGAAGAATCAACATCCCTTCTGAAAAAAACTTCATCAGCATCATTCAGGCCAACCCTCCTCTCGGCTACACTGACAAGGTTGTGATGTCCAAGATCAGTAAAGAGAAAATGAGTTATCAGCAGTGCATTGATAAAATGAGCCAGACTCTTCAGTCAATGAGTCCAGTTGTCACAGACGAGCTTGCCGAGAGACTACATCAAGCTACTCTAGCTCCCCTCACCATCTTTCCACGGTACCGGCCTGTCAATGATTTTCGACAAGTTTTTGATCAGTTTGAAGTCTCCAACTTTCTGAAGAATGCTGACAAGACTGCTACTTCACAGGGCAACAGCAGGAAGGAGTGAGATCCCGATCCAACCCGCGTCAAACACTTCGAGTCAATAAGTAGTGTAGGGTCCAGAGTCAAGTAGGGTCAAGAGTCAGTTAAGTCAGGAATCTTTGAATTCCAGTCCTATGAGTCGTCCGAAGGCCTCACGCCTGAGGATTATGAACATGTAATCGATGTCATCTTTCCTCTTGCTTTGAATGAAATGACAGATCTTTCTGAGTATCCTCTTATTGCCAACTTAACAAATGACAAATTAACTCAAAACTTAACAACAGTTAATAATGAATCATTTGAACAAGATGCAAACACACTAAATGAACAATACATTAAAGAAATCTTTAAGCAGGTTACAGAAAAAGAGAAAAACCGGGCCCAAGCTGCCGAGGAGGTTTTGACAAGTGTGAACTTGGGTACTGTCGAGGAACCTAAAGAGACACAGATTGGAAACTTCTTCCAGGGGGTTGAACGGGACAGACTGGTTAATCTGCTCAGAGAATACATGGACGTCTTTGCATGGTCATACAAGGATATGCCGGGGCTAGACAGTTCAATAGTGGAGCACAGAATCCCTCTAGCACCAGATGCTAAGCCAGTAAAGCAGAAACTGAGAAAAATCAAGCCAGAATGGTCTCTACAGGTCAAAGAAGAAATTGAGAAGCTACTGCGGGTAGGATTCATCAGAGTCATCGAATATCCGACATGGTTATCCAATATTGTGACCGTCACCAAGGCCAATGGGAAGGTGCGCTGCTGTGTTGATTTCCGGGACCTGAATAAGGCCAGCCCCAAAGACGATTACCCCTTGCCAAACATAGACATCCTGGTGGACTCCACTGCCAACTACGAAGTCAAATCCTTCGTTGATGGCTTTGCAGGCTACAACCAGATCAAGATGGCCGAAGAAGACCAAGAAAAGACAGCCTTCACCACACCGTGGGGAACTTACTGCTATACAGTAATGCCATTTGGGCTCAAGAACGCCGGGGCTACTTACCAAAGGGCAGCGACCGCACTTTTCCATGACATGATCCACAAGGAGATTGAGGTCTACGTAGACGACATGATAATCCACTCCAAAGGCAAGGATGGGTAGCACTTTGTTGACCTGCGAAAGTTCTTTGAAAGGCTGAGACAACATTCCATGAGATTAAACCCTGCCAAATGCACCTTCGGAGTGAAAAGGGGAAAAGTGCTTGGGTATATGGTCACGGAGCGAGGTATCGAAGTCGACCCCCAAAAGATCAAAGCCATTATGGACATGAGGCCACCTCAAACCCAGACATAAGTCAAAAGCTTCATGGGCAAACTGCAGTACATCAGCCGTTTTGTCAATCAGTTGACCACTATGTGCGAGCCCATCTTCAAGCTCATGAAGAAGAATGTAGATACAGAGTGGACCGAAGAATGCCAGGATGCCTTTGACCAGATCAAAGCATACTTAGTACATCCTCCAGTACTATGCCCCCCACATAGACAGAAACCTCTTCTGCTCTATCTCACTGTCACTGATACGGCAGTTGGGGCTATGCTTGCTCAGGAGAAGAAAGACTCTCGGATAGAGAATGCCATTTACTTTGTCACTGAAGTCAGCAGGGAAGTGAGCTCAATTACTCAGCATGTGAAAAGACCTGTGCAGGACTGGTCTGGGTAGTCGGTAAGCTGAAGCATTATATGCAAGCCCACCCTGTGAACTTGGTCTCAAAAATGGACCCCATCAAGTACATCTTCGATAAGCCTTCCCTCTCGATGCGTCTAGCAAAGTGGTCCTTCTTCTTAGCAGAGTACGACATCAGCTATGTGACCAGAAAGGCCATCAAGGGTCAAGCATTGTCAGACCATCTGGCGAACTTCCCCAGTAATGAGGACCGTGGGCCTGAACCCCAATTCCCAGATGAAGGGATCTTTGTAGTCGAGCCTGAGAACCGATGGCAGCTATTCTTTGATGGAGCTGCTAACAAAAGAGGAAATGGCGTAGGGATGCTACTGGTCGATCCGAAAGATGAGCATACACCCATAGCCCTCAAGCTGAACTTCCCTGCCACGAACAATGTCGCCGAGTACGAAGCTTGCATTGCTGGTTTGGAGGCTGCCTTAGAAAGGAATGTCAAGGAGCTCGAAGTTTATGGAGACTCAGCCCTGATCATTAACCAGGTTTCCAACAAATGGAAGACTGTCGACCCTAATCTTCAGCGGTATCATGCCCGTATGGAGGAGTTGACTGGATGGTTCAGAGAAGTGACTTTCCACTACTTGCCCAGGGAAAAAAACAGATTTGCAGATGCCCTAGCTACTTTAGCCTCACTGGTAGAGATCCCCGAGGGAAAAGCCATAAAACCCTTCAGAGTGGGTAGAAGAGAAGCCCCAGCTTTCTGTTATGAAGTAGACCTGGGACCCGAGCCTATCAAGGAAACCTAGTACAATCAAATTTACCAGTTCCTCAAATATGGAGAGTCGGATTTCAGAGACGAAGAAGGTAGGCCAAAAAAAGGTGTCAAAGCCAAGAGCTTGCAAGCCCTGAAAAGGTTGGCCTCCCATTATGTCATTCTAGGAGGCAACCTGTACAAGAAGCGGTATCAAGGACCACTCCTCTTGTGCGTCACTCAAGAAAGGGCCAAAGAGTTGATGACCGAAGTCCACAATGGTCCCTGCGGTCCTCATATGAATGCTAGAGCCCTGATGCAAGTAATCCTCAGAATGGGTTACTACTGGATTTCTATGGAAACAGACTGTGTCCAGCATGTCCGAGCGTGCGACAAGTGCCAGCGGTTTGCCAACCTCAACCATCTCCCGCCTCATGACCTGTACTGCATGACGACTCCCTGGCCATTTGCAACTTGGGGTATTGACGTGATAGGGAAGATAGCCCTGGCAGGAAGCAATGGGCATGAATTCATGTTAGTGGCAGTCGACTATTTCACCAAGTGGGTAGAGGCCAAGTCCTACAAGGTCCTCACTTCCAAGAAGGTGGCCCAGTTTATCAAAGAAAACATAATGTGTAGATATGGGGTGCCCAATGAGATCATTTCTGATAATGGGTCACACTTTGAAGGGGACTGTGGTAGATTGCTATCAGAGTTCAGGATTACTCACCACAAGTCATCCCCATACAGACCTCAGACTAACGGAGCCGTGGAAGCTGCTAATAAGACGCTCGAATGGATCATCCGGAAAATGGCCACTCGTGGTCGTGATTGGCCCGAAAAGCTGCACCTAGCACTCTGGGGCTATAGAACGTCTGTCAGAACAGCCACAGGAGAAACTCCTTTTGCCCTAACCTACGGGATGGAAGCAGTGTTACCAGTGGAGTTGGAAATCCCGTCATTAAGGGTCCTCCTGGAAAACAGTGTCAACGAAGTAGAATGGTTGCGTAGCCGGCATGATGAGTTGGCCCTGCTCGACGAAAGAAGGCTTAAAGCCATGGAGCATACCCGAGCCTATCAGAGGCGAATGGCCAGAGCATTTGACAAAAAGGTCAAGGCCAGGAACATCAAAGAGGGTGACTTAGTGCTAAAACTGAAGCCCCCTACCAGAGACAACCCCTTGGGAAAATGGGAACCCGTTTGGATCGGCCCGTATGTGGTGCAGAAGATACTATCGGGAGGAGCCCTGAAACTTGCAGACCTGGATGGCAATCCCTTTGTCCACCCAGTCAACGCTGATAAGCTCCGAAGGTACTATGTCTACAATAAAAAAAAAAGAAAATGAAAAAAAAGAAAAGAAAAAATATTAGTGCAAAAAGAGTAATGCCCAGCTAGGCTGAAAACCCAAAAAGGGCGGTCTAGGCAAAAAACAGGGCTGCACATAAAAAAAAAAAAGTTCACCAGAATGAACTACGAAGACCTGAGCCCCTTAGTCTTTCTTGTAAAAGGGGAACGTAGGCAGCCATTTATGGTTCGGTCTAAACAATAAAAAAAAATAAAGGGCATTCCAGTTTCCATAAAACGGGTCCTGAGCAAATCAATAAGACATTTGAGTTTTCATAAAATGTGTCTTGATTAATTTCTAAGATAATATCTCTTGTTCATTACAAGTTAAAAACTTCTTGATGAGTTCAAGCACGGTCTACTCTTGACTCTGCTAACCTGCTACAAAGGTCTAAAATACAATAAAATGCCTAATAAAACTATTGTGTTTGCAAAATGGCAATAAGGGAATCCTAAAAAAAGATCTGTCAGTCATCATTCACTGAGTCTTCTTTGGTCTTCTTTCCTTTACCTCGACCCCGTCGAGTTGTCTTTCTCTTCTTCTCTATGATGTCGGTCTCCCTCATTCCGATCTCCGGTATCCTCACTGGAGCCTCCATCAAACCCGTGTCAATAAGTGCCCTCTCTACCCGAGCACGAGTCCGCACTTCCTCCCTCTGAGCCTCAGTCAAAGGAGCGACCTCGGACAATCTCTTGTATCGAGCCTCCATATCTCTGATCAGGTCACCCGACTGGTTATGGCGACTCGCCTTAGCCTCAGTCTCCCTCAGAGTCCTACTCGAGTCGCAGTCAGCTCCCAATAAAGACTGACGTCTCTCTCCCAATATGACCTGAGTCGTTCCCATCTCCCTCTCGTACCAATCCAAGTAGACTGTAGTCAAGATGGTACTCTTCCTGCTCTTGAGAATGGCCCTGGGTGGGAAAGCAGAGTATGTCCAAGCCCTCGAGAAGAATGAAAGGCTGGCCAGATCTCTCATAGCTAATGGAACCACCTCCATGGTACGGATGTCCTCCCAATCGCCCAACGGCTCCTGTAAGGCTCCAAACAGCCTGGATACTAAGCAGGGTATGTAGAAGGATGAACAGCAGAACCCTGGAACTCTCACTATATAGGACTCCTGAAATATCCTCCTGGTCTGCAACCTCCAGTGAGGTACCCACCAGCGGATGTCCTAAGTGGATAGCCTAGCCATCATCAGCTCCCAGCTACCCTGGTCCTGCTGTCGAGGTGCACCTCTCCGAGAAATCACCCAAGGGCACTTAGTTGGCAAAGCCCCTGGCAAAGCCACGAGCCTCTCCTGCAGCCATAAAGTCAGCACAGCCGGACTCCCAGACCTCATGAAATGGTCTCCCCTAGCCATCCTATCGATGCCATGAAGGGTCTCACCCAGAACCAATGGGACAATATCCTTCCCAGCCCTGCAATCTCTGACCATGTCTAAGAGACCACCATGACAGATCCCCACGGACTCAGCGGTGAACAGAGAAGAGAATATACAGAGGATAAAGTCATCCATAGCCACCGTGGTCGCAGCCATAGCCGGAGACCAAAATCTGTCGGGGATGTCAGAAAGGTCAATCCTGTCCGGAGCTATCATCATCTCCTCAGCCTCTCCCAGAGAAATCTGCAGAAAAGATGCAATCTTTGCCGCCACCGGCACGTCTTCGATCAGCGGAATCGATATAGCCTCAATTTCTGGACCCCCAATCAAGGCTCGGAAGTCTTCATGCGTTGGGACAATCTCATTGTAAGAAAAGCAGTAAACGTGTCTCCGGACGTCCCAAAACTTTGCTGCTGCTCTCAAAAGGTCCCAATCGGGCGGGAGATCCCTCAAATGCCATAAAGACTTGATCTTGAAGGTAGAATCAAGCAACCCCTTGTGAGATTGAAAGTTGTATCTCACCCAAGACTGAAGATCGGACAGAAAGCGGTCTCTTTTCCCCCTTTGCAATCTAACGGGCTTCTCCATTGCAAAATGATCAAAGGTGGTGTCTTTAGGTCCAATATGTGCTCCGGGAACAGTTGGGACAAGTCTAAGTTGAAAATGAAATGAAATGGCCAAGCCTTGGTTTTATTCTAAAAATAACCAGTCCAGACAGAACTGTGAGCCGCACGGCCTTATTTGCTCCAGAGACCATGCCGCACGGCCTCATTTACCTGATGTAAATGGCAAATCTGCAGCAACCAAGTTGCTGCCCAAAGGGAGTTTTCACCCCACTTTTTCAACCAAAACCTGTACAAAAACATGTTCAAAGACCATCCAAGCATTTATATATCATTATATATCATTTTGGCCTAGTTTCAGCCTCAATTCCAAGCAAAAAACCGCCCCGAGGCTCAAGTAATATGCAAATTAATAAAGCATAAATTAGAAAAGCAAATAAAACATTAATACATTGTTTTCGCCCCATCGGCGCCCAAATAAAGCAAAAAATAAACAAAATGTGCATAAAACTTGTTCATTGTTTGTTTTTCTTCCTAAATCAATTCTAGAGACATCCTAGGCCTCCGATCCTTCCTCTTCATCGCTACTCAGCTCATAGACACTCGTCTCTCTCATCAAGTCCTCCGTGTCACTCACATCTGAAAGGTGGACATTATCGTGTCGTACTCAGCCAGCTGCTCCAAGATGTCAGCATTGGGTCCTCATCCCCGAGGCATGGCACTAGAAGAGTACTTCGAAGCCGATGAGGTGGATGTTGTGCCCCCGACATGCCTTCTCTTGCGCCCGGGCTCTTGCACGTTCGCTGTCGCCTTTGAAGTGCAGGCCAGCTTCCTCATAAGGGACTGGCACATGTCCTTCCAGCCCCTATTCTGTCTGACCAACCTGTCGTAAGTGCGAGATGGAACCTGAGAAAGAAAAAGAGAAGAACATCTCAGAAAAATCTCAGAATTGCAAAAAGCAAAGAAATCTGAAAAAGGGAAAAGACCCTAAAAGTGTACTTACAGTGTTGTTCGGCGGCAAGGTATACTGGGGCTCCCTAGTGTCGAGGACAGGTATCCTCAACCTCCTGGGTACTCCGTGGACCACATATGAAAGATGGGAAGGAGGGATCGGCGGGTCAGAAGGCTCGGCCTCCCCATATCCCTAAGTGACCGCCAGCTTCACTAGCTTCTGTGGCGCCCTCAGTCGCTGCTCCACAAACACAGCATATGGGGTATCCAGATCAAAATAATCCTCAGCGGCCACGCCTCCCTGGTATCTAGCAATGTCATCCTCCGACCAATCTCTAGGCCGCAAAGATCCGTGGCCGGAGGATCCCGGGAGTAATGGCGTCCAATGGAGGGACATGGCCATGCCGCCTAGAAAATCGGTCCCCGCATAGATGACATCGCATGTCAGCCCAGTCAACCACCGCCTCTGCCTCGTCGCCTCCACGGCCTCTCCTAGCAGAATCTCTGGATACCTGCCCCACGGGTAGAAGTCCACTCCATCGTGCCCATCCTTGTTAATAATTGGCCTCACCATCTTGTAATCAAAGGTGATCCGGGTCTTCCCGGTGAACTTATCCCTCGCATCTCCCCTCCAGCGGATCATAGCGGGAAAGATGGTGACATCGCTCTATTGGTTCCACGGAAAGAACCCGATCACCTCACAAAACCAGACCTGCATGTTTAAAACATCAAAAGGCTCATTTTTCTTTCATAAAAGTCTCAAAGACAGAAAGTAAAAGAGAAAGGAAAGTGAGACTACCTCAAGAGCAAAGGAGAAACAATCCATGGAGGCAGCCTTATTCCGGTTGTACAGATCCACGGAGAAGTATAGCTCCGCCAATCCGGCCTCACCCCATGAGACCGTCCCAATCCCATCAACATCCTCTAGAGAGTCGAGGAGGCAAGTCATAGCCAGAGTCACAGAATTGGCAAAGATGGTGACTGACAGCATCAACCACACAAAGGCTCTAGCAAGCTGGTGGGCAGTCACCTCACTAGCAGCAAAGTCCTGCATGCAGTTCTGGACGGCCACCTCGACGTTCCTCATCTCCATTCCAAGCCCCTTGGGAATCAGCTCAAACCCAACCAAAGCCCTGAACTCCTCTACCGTGATATGGTCCCTCCAAGTCACAGGCCTCCCGGTGAACTGTAAGCCAGTGATAGCAGTGAAATCGGTCGGAGTCACCGTCAGCTCCCCCCAGCTAAGATGAAAGTTGTGGGTGGTGTCCCACTAGAACTCAGATAGGGCCTGGACCAAGCCCTTGCTCTTGGAGTTAATGTGAATACCCCTGCCGATGGCCTCAATAAACAAATCCAAGCCTGTAGCCCTCACCAGCTGCTTAGGGTTCGCCCCATTCTTCTCGAAATCGGGCATCCTCTCCCACAGCTTTACTGCAATCTCAAAAGGCCCCCTAGACTTGTTCTCCTGTAGACAAGCACAGCAAAAGAAATGTGTCAGTCTTTTTCAAAAAAGCATGCATATATTCAAAAGTGCACATACTTTCAAAAGAAAAGCATTCATGAAAATTTTCTAGCATCCTTTGCATCGAAAACGTGTCTTTCACATCGTGTCAAGCACATTGCTTTCCTAAGCACAAAATCACAATTTTCAAAATTATTTGCACATAAGCATTAATTTTTTCTCAAAAAATGGCATGCATGAATCCTTTTCATCATCCAAAATCCCGTTTTCTCATCTATGATCCAAAATTGACCTAGTCCTAGCACATGCAAGAACTCCGTCACAATTATCCTTCTTACTTTTTATTTTCGAAAAAAAAATGGGTCATTCTCATTATTTTGTCAAATAAATTGCACATGCATATTCTTTCATCTTCTTAGCCTAATAGGTTTATCATCAAGATTTCAAAATCATTCAAAAATCCTAGGAAAATTCGAGAAAATTCCTAAAGCTTGGGTCAAGCCCTAAATCAATCAAAATTCAATCAAAATCGACGGAATTGAGCAAACTAAGAATGCTTACCCCAACCGATTGAGGGTTTGTCGATTTGTGCTCCCTTCTACTCGGATAGAGCTCCGATGGAGGCGTAAGGAAGTCATACTTCCTCTCCGTACGGACGAGTTCCTTCCTCCTCCTTCTCGCGGCCGCGGAGATGTTCCTTCTAGCTTGCCTTGGCATTGGATTCCCCTCCGGATCCATCCTAAATCAGTAGAGGCAAAAGGATTGAAGGATTTTGAAGAAAATTCTCTCCCTCCTCTCTCTCTTCCTCGGCAGTCTTGGGCGGCAATAATGCCCAGTCCCCGTTCGAATTCTGTTTTAAATAATCTGGAAAAATCAGGCTTCTGGCCGTACGGCCTCTTTTGCCTCCCTCTCTTGCCGGGCGGCCTCTTTCGTTCTTAGCAAAATTTACCTTTTTGCCCCTGGACTTTTCACTTGGGCATGTAATTCCCGTTATCTTTTAACTAAGATAACGTCGCTTCCTAAAAGATATCCTTTGTCTCCTAAGCAAATAAGCCTTCTTCCCCAGTCGCCTCCGTTACTTCCGTTATAACGGAATGACGCTAGGTGACAACCTCCGAATTGTCAGAACTCCTAACTTAAGCTACCTCTATCACAGATAGTGAAGTATGCTCAAGTTCTTCAAGCTTTAGCTACCTCTATCACAAATAGTGAAGTATGCTCAAGTTCTTCAAGCTTTAGCTACCTCTATCACAGATAGTGAAGTATGCTCAAGTTCTTCAAGCTTTAGCTACCTCTATCACAGATAGTGAAGTATGCTCAAGTTCTTCAAGCTTTAGCTACCTCTATCACAGATAGTGAAGTATGCTCAAGTTCTCCTAACTTTAGCTACCTCTATCCCAGATAGTGAAGTATGCTCAAGTTCTCCTAACTTTAGCTACCTCTATCTCCTCGATAGTGAAGTATGCTCAAGTTCTTCAAACTTTAGCTACCTCTATCCACTCGATAGTGACGTAAGATCTAGTTTCCTCAGGTGACAACCTCCATTAATTGTCAATCAGGTGACAACCTCCATTAATTGTCAAAACCTCAAGGATCCTAGACATCGTTCCTAACTATCTAGTGATGCTTGAACTACGACCAAGGCTTGATTCCTCCGGGATACGTAGGTAGCCTTTCATAAAAGGTCCAGCCATCCGACCACTTTGGTCATCCTGTTCCTTCGTCACTCCTCAGTGATGAAATAGCCCCTCATAAAGGTCTTGACATCCGACCACATCGGTCACTTCTTGCATATCCCCAGTAGGATCAATTGCTTGACCTCCTAGGTCATTTTCTCTGCTATTTCCCCAGCAAGAGACCAGCTTTCTCTTCTCTATTCCTCAGCGGATCTTTTTTGAACTACGGTCTGGCTTGATTCCCACTCGGGATACGAAGGTAGCCTTCCAGAGGTTCAGCCACTCGACCACCTTGGTCATCCTAATCCGTCTCGGCATTCGCCAGATCGGATCCTTTTCTATCGACAACTCCACTCGCCCTGTAAGTGACATTGCCGAGGGGCTTCTGTAAGTACCCAAATCTGGCTCATGCCTTCCGGTTAATTTTCCCGGCAATTCCGGTAAATTTCCCGGTAATTCCCCAGACTTTCCTAGAGTTCCGGAGCAATTCCGGAACTGTTCCAAACCTCTTAAGGGCTGAAGGGAATGCTTAGTAATTAAGAAACACGTTTTTCTTAATTACAAAAATCTTCTAGAATTGCCACCTTGCATGATTCTAGAAACATGCTGAGTCATTGTGGATAATGCCGCACGGCTGCATTAGGAGAAGACTCCTAGCCGCACGGCTTCATTAGCCTTATCCAGACTGCCTATAAATAGAGCCCTCCTCTACCCATTTTACACAACAAAACAAAAAGGAGAGCAATACCAGCATAAAAACACTCTCTAAATACTCCACGAAGATCAGGAAGTTGAAGGTGCCAAGAAGCCACCCCCCTCCTCATTGAAGCCTCCAAGAGTTGGTCCTACCGCTAGGCAAAACCCCAAGAAGAAGAGGCAACCACCATTGGTAACCTCTCACTCCCTTACCTTGCATAATGCTTGTCTATATGATTTAATTGCTCATTGCATTCATATATTGTCATTATCTTGCTTGGGACTTGGCATTTATCATTAAAGATCCTATCTTTATCATATCCCCTTCCCCCCCCCCCCATTTGCATCCTTTGCATGAAATAGGCATCCTTTGCTCATAAAAACGTAATCTTTATGTTAAAGGTGCATCCTTTGCACCTAAAAGCCCCCATTTTGCATATAAAAATCATGTCTTTATCATAAAGGTGCATCCTTTGCATCTAAAACCCATCTTCATGCATCCTTTGCATCAAAGATCATCCTTTTATCATCAAATTAGCATCCCTTGCTTTCAAAATGTAATCTTTGTGCATCTTTTGCATATTAAATCCTATTTCCCCCATAAAAATGCATCCTTTGCATAAAGATCACTTCTTTACATCAAAATGCATCCTTTGCAAATCAAAAGCATCCTTTGCAAACCAAAAATGTCATCTTTTCACTAAAATGTCATTTTTACATGCATTTCCCCATGTCCCCATTAGCAACCTTGGAACGGACCGGTGTAAAGATCTTATCTTTACATTGTTTCTTCCATTAAAGGTGCCACAATTTCTTTAGAAAGGGATAATACCTTGAACCTACATCTCCGATTATCACTTAAGACGAGCATGAAGCATCCATATAAGCTCAATCGTCTTAAGGTGTAAGATTGATGGGCTAAGGTCACTCCTTTCCTAAAGAACCTCATTTTGGATTATAAAAGAGAGTCTTTCTCTCGATCACACAAGTCCCGAGGTTAAAAAAGCGATGATCACAAGTCCAAGATGAGGACGGGATCAAAATCCCAAATACATAAAATCCAAGAAATCCCGAGCGACAACCAATAAATGGTTTGTACGTCCGTAAGATAACTTGGGACATTCCCCCCCCCCTCTTTTCAAACACATGCACACAAGAAAGCACGCAAGCAAGCACGATAAATGGAATCTAGGGAGACTTGCTACGGCAAGGCACCTTGGGTGAACGACGATCCGTTCTTCCCAAGGGGTAACTTAACCTCCGAACCCATAAAAACCTTTTTTTCAAAGTTTTGAGGAAATCAAAATGGCGTGGCGACTCCGTTTTTCAAATTAAACCGAATGTCTTCAAACTCACGTGAATCCAAAATTTGGGCACACATTCACAAACTGCCTCGTATAATCTAGGATATTTCTCCTTGTCAGGAATCTCAGCAATAATCCACTTGTCAATATCTTCAGGATTATGACCCTGATCCTGGCGGTTAAGAAAGAGAAGAATATGAGCATGCGGAAGGCCCCTCTTCTGAAACTCCACCGTGTATATAACTGCATGAATCAATTAACAAAATAAGAGGAACATGCTAATAAAAAAATATAAATGACAAAACAATAAGAGGAAAATAAATAATATTTAAAGATTTACTTACTTGCTTTTGGGGTGCCAAATACTTTGCCTTCCTTGAAATCTGCAATCATCTGATTAAGCTTCATTCTAAATACCCTGTTTAAAACATCAGGCCTATCCTCAGGCCTAATGCCATATTTTTTACAGAATCTAGTAATCTCTGGCCATTTAGGATTACACATAAATGTTATGAAAAGTGATGGATACCCAGTCCATTTACATATAGCGAGAGAATCCTGGTAATTTTGAGTGATCCACCGCTGCCCGCCGGTATAAGAGGATTGCAATATAACTCATCTCCCAGATGCTTTGCCGGTATCTCCCCTTACCGATGCATCCGACAGATTTTTATAAGTTTCCATCTGAAGAGTAGGCTGATTATAACGTATCCATTGAAGCCTCTGTGTATCCATCATAACATATGCATCAACCATAAATTACTGCAGCAACCGACCGCTTCTCATAAGCTGTGATCCTTCTCTTATCCTCTCCTGAAGTCGAAAAGATAAAAACTCTTTTATTAATAAACTTGATCTCTTTGCCCCGGGAGGTTTATTTCTCGGAATGTCTGTGAAATATCCATCTTTACCGTATACAAATAACATAGGTTAATGTAGAGGAAGGTAAGATTTATCAAATTTATGAATATGTTTCAGATCCCCATTCTGCTTTTCAATTACAATGTCCCTGACATCACCCGAATCATCAATATCACCTTCAATTATAGCAGCGACCTCTGAGGCTGTCGGCATATTAAACGGTTTTCCATCTCTACCCCGCTTTCCTATAAGCCTCAATTTAATATCTTTCTTCATTCCAATATGTGCTCTAGCCATTCTGTACGTCTGTGCATAAGGGTTATGCACATCTATCATATTTTTCAAATCAGCAACAATTGACTCATCGAATGGAGAAGGCTTATCTTTATCTTTCCTACTTGTGTGAAAGAATCAGACATATAAATAGAAGATAGTCATACAATATATATAATATACATTATAATTCTCGAATAATTAAATAAAAACGTACCTGAAAGCATTAATTCTATTTTTAACTTCATTATCCGTGTCATAGATATAAAGCTGAGAAAAATGGGGGGGGGGGCGTCATTAGGCAATAAAGAACCTATCATATGATCATTCTTTCCTTTCAATTTAAACGAATAAGGACCACGACCATTGTTTATGCCATGGTGAAATTACCTGGGATTTCGCGCGGGCGCGAAACGCGGTTGTCTTTCGCGGAGGGTTGGTGTCTGAGACCTCGCTTTTGGGAAGGAGAGGAGTCGCCACGCGGTTTTTGTATTTTGAGCCCAAAACGTTGAGAAATGGCTATTGGTTGAAAATGGTGTCGTTTTTATTGGTAGCAAAAACTTAGGAAAAGGCTTTGAAAATGGGGTGTCATTTTTATTGGTAGCAAAAACGAGTAAAAAGCTTTTTGAGTACCAGAGATTGTTAGGTTCGGAGGTCACGTTACGTTTTGGGAAGAGTATTACGAGATCACCCGAAATGCCTCGTATGACGAGTCTTTCTACCTTTCTCGAAAACGTGTGCGTGTGTGTGTGTGTTTTGAAATGGGGGCTTGAATGACAAGCTTAATCTTGGTTTGAATGTCAAACGTTGATTAGGTGACTTTATTTGAAAAGACGAGCGTTTGTGTGGCAAACGTCAATTTTGAGACGGAAATGAGCGTTTGTGTGGCAAACGTCGATTTTGAGCTTGAAAAGGAGTTCGAAGGACGAACTCCGGTTTTGAACCGGGCGAGTCATTGTTAACGATTTTTACGGGAAAAAACGTATTAAATGATTTTGAGTGTCAAATGGCGGCTTTTAGTTTGAAGATGAGCGTTTGGATGCCAAACGTCATTTCGCGCTTTTTGAAAGAGAGTTCGAAGGACGAACTCCGGTTTTTGAACCGGGCATTACATTGTTAACGATTTTTAAGGGAAAAAACGTATTAAATGATTTTGCGATCAACGAATCGGGTTGCGACTCGGACTTTGAAAAGTAAATACTATCACGATCCAAACGGGTCGGACTTTGTAAATGACAGTATTTAAAGCAGTATCAACGGAATCAAACGATCCGGAATCGTAAATGACGATCGACAAGCCAAAACGGCTCGGAATTGTAAATGACGATCGACGAGCCAAAACGGCTCGGAGTTGTAAATGACGTTCGACGGATCAAACGGTCCGGAATTGTAAATGACAGGAAGTAAATGACGATCGACGGATCGATCGATCCGGAATTGTAAATGACAGAAATTTAAACGGAACGGGGTCGGAACGCCGTTTTAACCCGTGATTACTTCTCTTACGGGAAGAGAAGAGGATCGAGGGGCTAAAACGTATCGGACCCCGTTAGACGGAGGCGTCTACATTTCAATAACATTGTTCGAAACGGTTGTAGCGACTGGCGCATAAACCGAGACGAAATGAGAGATCAGAGAGAGGGAGTTATACCTATGGCTAGGGTCGACTCCTTTGGCTCGGGGGGTGTATACGGGATACGAAAAGTAGTTTGAAACGGTGTTTCGGAGTGGTGAGGGGCGTATTTGATCAAAATACGGAAGTTTCACGCGAATCGAGACAAACGGAGGCTCGGGAGGGGGTGAAACTGATGAGGGCCGAGGCTGTGGTGATTTTTTGGTGTAAAAATGTTCTCCTTCAATGGCTTTGATAGCCCGCCTATTTATAGGTGAAAATTCAGTAGGAGTCCGGCCGAACTTATCATGAAGTCCAGGGGGTTTTGTGGTATTTTGGAATTTTGAGGGACTTGCTGGCAATTTCTGAAAGTCTGCAGAGGGAGTTCGGCCGGACTTAGACTGTATACCAGGGGTATTTTAGTCTTTTCCCTTTGATTTCTGATTGAAGGGTGATGGAAGGGCTGTGGCATGGCTGCCACGTGTCCCATGACTCACCATTTGCATGGGAGTTCGTTCCCGGGTCCCGGTTTTGTCCGTTTTTTAAATAATAGTCCGAAAAATGTCCGAAAAGTGCCGGAAAGTGCGTTTTTCAGGGAAAGCCGTACTTTTACGTGCGATGACACGTGTTAAGTACGCTTCGACGTTGGGATGCTCGGGGCAGTCCCGGGACGTCTCGTTGGCTTGCAACGGGGAGCTTTAACGGGTTCCGGTTAACCTGGAGCGGGCCAGTTAACGGATTCTGGTTAACTTCTAACGGATTTTGACGATCCGGATTTGGGTACTTACAGTTAGCCCTCAGCGACATCTCCTCCGAAGGAGGTGGGGTCATTGAAAAAGATAAGGATCCAAATCCGGATGCCTTACTTTGAAAGACCTGGGCGGTCAGCTGGCTGGACCCTTAGCGAAAGGATTCCTACGTATCCCGAGCGAGAATCAAGCCGATCGTAGTTCGTAGGTGCAAGGGTCGTGCGTGGAGACCTTGACCTGAGCGAGACTGTTAGGAGGCGTCTGAACCTGAGTGTGACCATTGCAATGTACCGGAACCTGAATGGAGACTATTGGGAGGCGTCTGAACCTGGGATTTCTGAAACCTTCGAGGGCGTGTGGCGCCTCAGACCGGAGTGGCTGAACATAAGAGGGCATGTGGCGCCTCAAACCGGAGTTGCTGGATCATACGAGGGCGTGTGGTGCCTCAAACAGGAGTGGCGAGGATACGTTTATCCTGGGACGGAGGCATTCATGCCTTGGATGCTGGGCTTACGTTGACTGCCAGGTTTATCCTGCTGGGGATAGGGTGGCAAATGATAGGAACGGTTGTGTTAAACTGGCGTTATTAACAACACGGAAGGATTGACGTTCTAACCACGGGGTTAGGAACGGGATGTGGTCTCGGGAGAGACTGACACATCGCTGGGGAAGAGTGTCCCGGGTTCTGACGGGGTCAGTTAGGAACTGAAGGGGTTGATTGACGTTTCTTCCATAGACGGATGGTCTTAGGATCCTGCTGGGGAGGAGTGTTCGACCTTACGGTTGGCCGAAGAGGGATTGTTGTGGGGGCTTACCTTGATGGCCGCTGAGGTGGGACGATCGGGCTTACGACTGGCGGCCGGGGAGAGTGAACATTGGTGAAAACCAATAAAATTTTAACGTCGGGAGACGGAATTGTAACTGGAATGTCCGGAGACATGATTGAGCGTTTGAATGTCAAACGTCAACCGAGGATTGAATTTAACGTCTGGAGACGGAATTGTAACTGGAATGTCCGGAGACATGATTGAGCGTTTGAATGTCAAACGTCAACCGAGGATTGAATTTAACGTCTGGAGACGGCGTTAGTGAAAACTAACTGGGAATTTAACGTCTGGAGACGAGCGTTAGTGAAAACTAACTGGGAATTTAACGTATGGAGACGGGATTGTAACTGGAATGTCCGGAGACATGATTGAGCGTTTGAATGTCAAACGTCAACCGAGGATCGAATTTAACGTCTGGAGACGGGCGTTAGTGAAAACTAACTGAGAATTTAACGTCTGGAGACGAGCGTTAGTGAAAACTAACTGGGAATTTAACGTCTGGAGACGAGCGTTAGTGAAAACTAACTGGGAATTTAACGTCTGGAGACGAGCATTAGTGAAAACTAACTGAGAATTTAATGTCTGGAGACGAGCGTTAGTGAAAACTAACTTGGAATTTAACGTCTGGAGACGAGCGTTAGTGAAAACTAACTGAGAATTTAACGTCTGGAGACGAGATGTTAGAGATGTCTAACTGGGGGAAATTTTACACTTTTGGGGGCCAAAAGGGGTAAAATAGGAACTGCCAAAAGTTGAGGGGCTGAATTGGAAGGAATCTTTTAAATTGCAGCAAGAGTCCGGTCGGACTTGGACTGAGTTTGACCAGATTCAAATCAGCTCCAAGTCCGACGCAAACCATTCCCTTTTCCCCATTACTTCCGACGAGAGAGGAGAGAAAAGAGAGAAATTTTTCACCCCAAATTGTGAGGTTTGCTCAGATTTGTGAAGGAAAATTGCTATGAAAGGTGATTGGGAACCAATGGCTCGCCATGGAAGGACCGATGACTAAAGAACGCGGTTGGTTCGGACCATTCGAACCAATGTTCATCCATTGAATCCGGTGGAGTTCTACCCGGCTAGGGATAAACACAACTCCAAAGGAGGGATCGAGAGACAAGTAAGCTTCCTTCAAATTCCATTAATTTTAAGAATGTGTATTCTTTAAATGTTAGAAATTTGACTAGGAATGAGTTAGGGATTTTGGTGCCCGGATTGGGGCTTTTGACTTTGCTATGAACCTTTGTCGAAATTGACTAGGATGTAGTTCAATTGACACCATGGGTAGATGACATAAAAATTTTGATCGCAAAATTCCATGTCTAGATGCATTTTCCAAAATTAAAGTAGCTTTAATTCGGGACGGAGTAAATTTTCGAAATGTTCGAAAAGATTTGAAAGTTCCGGTTTCGACGGAGTTTTCGAAATGTTTTGAAAGTTCCGATTTCGACGGAGTTTTCGGAGTGTTTTGAAAGTTCTGGATTCGACGGAGCTTTCGAAAGGTTTTGAAAGTTCCGAATTTGACGGAGTTTTCGAAATGTTTTGAAAGTTCCGGTTTCGACGGAGTTTTCGGAGTGTTTTGAAAGTTCCGGATTCGACGGAGTTTTCGAAGGTTTTGAAAGTTCCGGATATGACGGAGTTTTCGAAATGTTTTTAAAGTTCCGATTTCGACGGAGTTTTCGGAGTGTTTTGAAAGTTTCGGATTCGACGGAGTTTTCGAAATGTTTTGAAAGTTCCGGTTTCGACGGAGTTTTCGGAGTGTTTTGAAAGTTCCGGATTCGACGGAGTTTTCGAAATGTTTTGAAAGTTCCGGATTCGACGGAGTTTTCGAAAGGTTTTGAAAGTTCCGGATTCGACGGAGTTTTTGAAATGTTTTGAAAGTTCCGGATTCGACGGAGTTTTCGAAGGGATGGAAATATTTTAGGAAATGAATGAGAACCGTATCTGCATTGCATCCTTTTGACATGCGTTCGTGCATTCTGTTGACGTTGCTTCTGTATTAACGTATCCTTGCTTTGTTCACCTGCAGGGGCGAGGGAAGGTTGATGTTAGCAATCAGAAGAGTCGGGGAGCCTTTGAGGCAGTGCGAGCGCTGTGGGAGGTACTCCCGGATGAGGCTCGGGAGGGAGAGAGGAGTCCACGGCAGCTGGTGGTTGACTCCGGGTTGGCTGGATTTATCGGTGCGGTAGCTGCGATAGCTGCGACGCAGAGGGCCAGGTCCATGTACGTAGCTCTGAGCGAGTACTGGTGGGATACGACCCACACTTTCCATTTCAGATGGGGGGAGGCGACGGTGACTCCCACTGACTTTGCCGCTATCACTGGGTTGCCATTCTGGGGCAACACGCTGGTGTGGGTGGATGGTTATACCCCGGGGCAGTTGTCGGAGCTGCTGGGTTTTGATATTACCGATGCCAGGGGCTTGGGTATTCGGTACAGGCCGATGGAGGTGCATCTGCAGACGGGCATTGCAGATTACTTGGATGGGTCTTTGAGGATGACCGCGGAGCGCCTGGCTCGAGGGTTCCTATGGTTCGCGTTGTCAGCGACTTTGTTCCCGACTTCTGACACATCCTGTCACTTCCCTCTGCTCGGGTCGTTGACAGACTTGGATGCCGTGAGGGGGTACGCATGGGGGGAGGCTGGACTGGCCGAGCTCTACCATTCCCTGGACAGATTCTCGCGGGGAGAGGAGAGTTCCTTGAGCTGTTTCTCGCTTGCGCTGGATGTAAGTTCACATCTTTTTCTCTTCCTTGTCTCTTTTATGTACTCGTATGTATCTCAAGCTTCTCAGAGCCGACATAACTTTCCATTTGCTTGGCGTGTGTCCAGTGTTATGAGGTGTTCAGTCCGTAGGAGTGGGACATTAGGGAGGCGTATCGACCCCTGTTCCCCGCCATGCTGGTTTGGCAGAAGAGGGCGAAGAAGGCGGTCTCGTCGAGGGTGGGTACTCGACTGACGTACGAGGAGGTGTCCCAGGCCCTGAACCGGGAGTTCTCCGAGCGGATCCAGCTGACCTGGTGGAGTCGGTTCCACGCTGTCGCAGTTCAGGTTGCTAGTGAGGTTACGCGGCGGCGGAAGCTCCTGGTGGGACTTCACTGCGATGTGATGTATCTGGGGGAGAGGGTGACCCGTCAGCATGGCCCGGGGTCCCTTCCGATGGTGCCGATGGATCCTCCTATGCACATGCAGCATCCTCTGTCGATGCCGATGGAGGAGTTGGAGAGGTATAGACAGGGCGTGTTCTATACCGAGTACATCATAGCGGGGGCCGACTATGAGACTTTCTTGAGGATGAGGCTGAGGAGCCCACAGGTGCAGCACAGGGAGGGCGAGGGCCCTGGATATCCCCGCGATCTCCCGCTCCCACGCGCTAGGCTGGCGTACGAGGGGCTGGATGGTTCGCGCAGGCGACTGGTGATCCCGATCCCGGATGAGCCGAGACCTCGGTACAGGGTGGACCCCAACACTTCGGTGAGTGCTTTTTTGGTTTTCTGCATTTGATAGTAGCATTCTGCAAATGTTGCATCTGTACTTTATGCTCGTCTTTTGATGATTTTCCTGGTTCGCAGGTGTCTGGTCGCACGTACAACGAGGCTATGAGCCTGGTGGACGGGTGGGCCGCCTACACTAGGAGGCTCGTGGCATTCTTGAGATGCAGTTCCCGGAGGAGCGTGGACATCCGTGAGCTGAGGCCGTCTAGGCCGAGAGGTTCGTCTGCTCCCACGGCTGGTGGAGCAGACTTTGCACAGGGATTTGGCCAGTTCGCGGGCGGAACGGCTGGGTTTGGAGCTCATCCTCCTTCGCAGTCGGGGTACGAGAGGGGAAAGTCCTCAAGTTCGCAGACGCCGAGGAGGCCTTTAGCGTATTCCCTCCTGGAGGAATTTGGCAACTTCTTGTTTGCGACGGATACGGTAGCTGCGGAGCAGTGCGTCGAGTGCTCGGATAACGAGCAGGACTCGGAGTAGTCCTCTTTGTACTGCTTTTTTTTTTCTTTTAGACAAAATATATGTATCGTCGGGAACGATTTGACTTGAATTGCATTTGGAAAAGGCGCCCTTGGGGCGGAACCTGTACTTCACGCATCTATTTAGTGATTACCTTCTCTTTATTTTTGGTAAATAAGCAAGTAGGTTAATCAAAAATAAATAAAATGAAACATGCATTAAAAATTGAACGGGTCAAAATTTAAGCCTATATGCACTGATTATTAATTATTTGCACTGTTGCACGAGCCCGGGGCGGAAGGGATATTGAAATTGGTTAAATGAAACCAGGGGCAGCACGCAGATTCATAAAGCATGAACAGGGCGTTGCTTGGAATTGCTTCCAATTTAGGAGCAGCTGGCTGCAGAGTTGACCAGGTCAACTGCAAGGGGAGTCCGGCCGGACTGAGAGTGAATTTCCAGAGTCTTTTAAATTGCAGTTTCAGCTTTGCAATTTGTTAAGAACTGCGCATTCACCTCTGATCAGTTAGCTGAATTCTCTCAAATTTCTAAGGTTTCCTTCACTTTCTTTCATGGCTCACTTTCCTAAGCTATCGTCTCGGATGCAAGAGCGATATTTGGAAAACTTTCAGTCGTGGGTACGGAACCACACGAGGCAGAACAAAGGGTTTTTCGAAGGCTGTTACGGGATGAAATCTGTTTGGGCTTTGAAGGAGCTCATGCCCGGTTGGGATCTTTTTGAGCAAGCAACGGCTCGCTTACAGGACGTACGGAGGAGTGTGTACAGCTTCTCGTACAACGAAATCACTCCTACGTTTGAATATTTCCGGGCCATTCGGGAGGACCCGAGACGGAATGTGCCTAGTTCTTCCGTATGCTGGTGGCATGGCCACTATTGAGAAGCTAGTGTCTTTGCTTGGTATCTCGGCTGGAGAAGCATACGGGATGCTGATATTGAATACTGATTATGTCGACATTTTGGGACTGCCCGATAGATTTGCCGGAGCTGAGGGGAGCGTCTTTGCGTGGGATGCGTTTGCTCTGTGCGCGATCGCTACTCTGTTCACGTTCACGTCCCTGGGTGTGTGCCATCACAGTGTACTGGACCTGGTGAGGCAGTGCCGGAGCGGGGGAGACATCGTGTCGTTGGTCTTGGGCGAGACGTTCCTGGGTATAGGTCAGATGGCGACCGGTAGCCGATACATGTGGGGAGGGAGTCCCGCTATGCTTACCAAGTGGTTGAGGGAGAGACTGCATATGATGCCCGAGGTGCCAATGTCTTGTGACGCTTGGTCCTTCTCTCGACGTCCTCTGGTGATTGGGGGCAATCAGCCGAGCCGGGAGCTCGATGGCCGTACTTCGCACGCATCACTTGCGATGGTGGGATCCCCATTGGAAGTTACAGACTTGTCGGACCGCTCAGAGGGTCTATTGGTTGTCGAGTGCCGGGGCCGTCTCGCACGTCCTTTTACATTCCATCGTTGGTTCTGGGACAAGACGGCCGGAGCAGTGCCATTGACGGGCTTGGTTCATGCCGCTACCTTTGAGGTGGGATCTCTCGCCGATGGAGGATCCTTCGACGCTATTGCCGCTCACACGGTGGTGGCAATACACGTCCTTTCCCGCCAGTGGTTCTCTTTCACCGGGAGGGGGCACTGCTCGTCTACGCAAGATTCGAACCGGTACGAAGAGTGTATAGGGAGACACGGATGTCTATCTTGTGGAGACGGAGTGAGCCGTCGGGTGTTGACACCTTCGGCGCTCGACCTTGAGGAGGACCGAAGCGAGAGCTAATCCTGGGGATCGTACTGGGGATGACATGGCTGACTATGAGGCCAATGCTGATCGGGAGGCCAATCAAAGCACGGTTATGAGGGTTCGAAGCGAGGCAGCTCGAGACAGAGCTAGGGAAAGGGCTGCGTTGACAGCTACAGGTTTGACGGAGGCATTGGGAAGGGTCCCTGAGCCAGGTAGAAGGACTACCGGAGTATTCCCTATGAAGGTGAAGAACACTCGCCGCGGGAAAGGGAAGGGGAAGAAGGATGAAGGACCAAGTTCGGGAAACTAGGTTGACCTTGCTATCCAGAGTATCCACCCATTGTCATTGCAGACACATTAACTGATTAATGTTTTATTGTAGTTTTGCTAGCGCGTAGCGAGTCAAGAGTTGACCGTGCTTGAACTCATCAAAGAATGTTTTAACTTTAGTGAATTTGTAGGTTAAATGAAAAGAGTTTTTCGAAACACAAGCAATTGATGCTTATTGTATTTTTTTTGTTTTTTAGACCAAACCAATGATGGCTGCCTACGTTCCCCTTTTACAATTGGACTAAGGGGCTCAGGTCATCGTCTGCCTATTCTGAGGGGTTTTACTGCTTTTCCATCGGGAATTTCGACAAGAGAGGCGAGGGTTGCCAGGGCATCTGCGAAGCGGTTCCTGTCTCTTGGCAAATAATGAAAAGAGATGTCCTTGAACTGAGCAATGAGCTCCTCCATGTACGTGTGGTACTTCTGGAGGCCAGAATCTACCGTCTTCCATTTGTTGGACACTTGATTGATGATCAATGCTGAGTCTCCGTATACATACGCTTCCGAGATGTTGCGCTCGAGGGCGGCTTCCGCACTGTTGCACAAAGCTTCGTATTCTGCCGCATTGTTGGTTGTTTCAAAAGTTAGCTTGATGGCTATGGGAGTGTGCTCGTCCTTGGGATCGACAAGGAGCATTCCAATACCATTCTCCTTCTTGTTGGCTGCCCCATCGAAGAAGAGTTGCCAGCGATTTGCGCTGTCCAGTGAAAAGATTCCGTCGTCCGAAAACTACGGATCAGGACCCTTAGGTTCACTGCTCGGGAAGTCGGCCAGCTGATCTGCCATTACTCTGCCCTTCGTTGATTTTCTGACCATGTACTTGATGTCGAACTTAGCTAGGAAGAATGACCACTGGCTAGTCGCATTGACAGGATGGCTTGTCAAAGAGATATCTGGACGGGGTCCATTTTGGAGACCAGAGCACCGAATGTGACCGCATGTAGTGTTTCAGCTTCCCGACTACCCATACCAAGGCGGTACAAGTTTTCTCTAATGCCGAGTAGCCGAGTTCACTTCCTTGAAGCTTTCGGCTTACGAAGTAGATTGCATGCTCAACCTTGGAATCTTTCTGCTCTTGTGCCAGCATTGCTCCGATTGACGTGTCTGTTACTGTCAGATACAGGAGTAGTGGCTTGTCTTCATGTGGCGGGCACAGAATTGGGGGATTCACCAAGTAGGTCTTGATTTTCTCGAAAGCTGTTTGGCACTCGACGTCCCATTTGATGTCGGCATTCTTCTTCATCAGTTTGAACATGGGCTCGCAGAGAGATTTCAACTGGTTGATGAAGCGACTGATGTACTGAAGTCTTCCCATGAAACTTTTCACTTCTGTCAAAGTCTAAGGCGGCTTCATGTCGATGATGGCCTTGATTTTCTTGAGATCGGCTTCGATACCCCTTTCTGTAACCATGTACCCCAGTACCTTGCCGCGCTTGACGCCGAAGGTGCACTTCGCAGGGTTCAATCTCATGGACTGCTTTCTGAGTCTGTTGAAGAACTTTCTCAGATCTGTCATGTGCTGCATGTTGTAAGTACCCAAATCTGGCTCATGCCTTCCGGTTAATTTTCCCGACAATTCCCCGGACTTTCCTAAAGTCCGGGAGCAATTTCGGAACTGTTCTGAACCTTTCGAGGAATGAAGGGACTGCTCTAAATTAAAAAGGCACGTTTTAATTGTATTTGGCATCCTTCTAGAAGTGCCACCTTACATGATTCTAGAAACATGCTGAGTCACACAGGATAATGCCGCACGGCTGCATTAGCCAAGAACTCCTAGCCGCACAGCCTCATTAACCTTATCCAGACTGCCTATAAATAGAGCCCTCCTCTTCCCATTTTAAACACCAACAAAATACCACACTCAGCTCCAAAAGCTCTCCCAAAAGACTGCTGCGAAATTAGGAAGTTGAAGAGTGCCAAGAAGCCACCTCCCTCCTCCTTGAAGCCTCCAAGAAGTGGTCCCTTCGCTAGGCAAGATCCGAAGAAGAAGAGGTCACCACCATGGGTAACCTCTCACCCCCTTTCCTTGCATTATAATGCCTATGTGATATAATTGCTCTTTTCATTTGCATATTACTATTATCTTGCTTGGGACTTGGTATTTGTTGTTAAAGATCCTATCTTTATTCATCTAAATCATATCCCCCTCCCCCTTTGCATCATTTGCATAAAATAAGCATCATTTGCTCCTAAAAATGTAATCTTTACAATAAAGGTGCATCCTTTGCACCTAAAAATCCATGCTTTCCATTAAAAATGCATCCTTTGCATATAAAAATCATGTCTTTACAATAAAGGTGCATCCTTTGCACCTAAAACCAATTTCTCACATAAAATGCATCCTTTGCATTAGAAATCATCTCTTTACCATCAAAGTAGCATCCTTTGCTTTCAAAATGTCATCTTTGTGCATCCTTTGCATATAAAAATGCTAATTTTCCTCATAAAAATGCATCCTTTGCATAAAAATCCTTTCTTTACATAAAAGGCATCCTTTACAATCAAAAGCATCCTTTGCACCCAAAAAATGTCATCTTTTTACTAAAAATGTCATTTTTACATGCATTCCCCCATGTCCCCATTTAGCAACCTTCGGTATGAACCGGTGTAAAGATCCTATCTTTACATCGTTTCTTCCATTAAAGGTGCCACAATTTCTTTAGAAAGGGATAAACCCTTGAACCTATATCTCCGATAATCGCTTGAGACGAGCACGATAGCTCCCATATAAGCTCAATCGTCTCAAGGCGTAGGATTGATGGGCTAAGGTCACTCTTTTCCTAAAGAACCCCATTTTGGACTATAAAAGAGAGTCCTTCTCTCGATCACACAAGACCCAAGGTCAAATGGCGATGATCACAAGTCCAAGATGAGGACGGGATCAAAGTCCCAAACACATAAAAAATCCAAGGAATCCCGAGGGACAACAATTAAATGGTTTGTACGTCCGGAAGACAACTTGGGACATTCCCCCCTCTCTTTTCAACACATGCACACAAGAAAGCACGCAAGCAAGCACGAAAAATGAAATCTAGGGAGACTTGCTACGGTAAGGCACCTTGGGTGAACGACGATCCGTTCTTCCCAAGGGGTAACTTAACCTCCGAACCCTAAAATCCTTTTTTCAAAGTTTTGAGGAAATCAAAATGGCGTGGCGACTCCGTTTTTCAAATTAAACCGGATGTTTTCAAACTCGCGTGAATTCGATCTAAAAACAAAAATTTAGAATTTGGGCACACATTCACAAGCCATGGCGACTACTGGGAAATCCCAAAGGAGAAAAGCTTTCATTTTCAAAATAAAAACGATACCCGGTATATAGGTGGAAACCACTAACCTTCCTGTATCGCTCCCTAACCCGGGGCTTGGGATAAACGGTGGTCTAACAATCCCACGTACCGGTATCTCTTTTCGAAAAATAAAACATAAAAGAAGAAAGCTTTTTTCCTTTGAGCGGGTTAGACTCCCATCGCGGATTTCAATTATCGTGCTTGCTTTCTTTACCTTGCATTGCATCATTTGCATCTTGGGAATTGTGCATACTTTGAACAGGAAGCCTTCTCAAGGCTAAAAGGTGCCTAAAATGTTCGAGAAACAACCTGAAATAGCAAAGGAGTGGAACCCGGAAAATTGATCCATACGCAAATGCATCGGCTCAATCCTCCTCGGATTCTCGACCGGCGGCCTCGGTGGCAATTCCACCAGAAAAATTGAGGTTAATCTGGCAGCCTTGGCAATTGGGGCTATTCAAGCCCAAGACCGACCGGAGCTCCTTAAAATTTACGTGCCTTATCTCGTTGCATTTTCCCCGTCCCGAAAATCATTCCTTTAAAACACATTTATGAAAATCTCTGTTTTAACTCAAAAAGGAATATTTTTAGGAGGCCGCACACTACGCGCACCTTATATATCCCGTACACTTTGCACGCACGTCCCTTTAAACCCGGGTGGTTTTTCACCGCAGCCACGGACAGCCTTACGATGCTCCCGGCGCGCACGGAATCACCCCAAACTCCCCATGGCAAACAAAGTGTCGACCAATGCACACCCGTGTCACACGTTTCAAAACCGTGACTTTTTGGTTGGTTTTTGGTCTAGTCCGTGTCATATAGCCCAGCTTGCATGTCCCCGTAAAGGTCAAGCCTTAGTCCATAACGGAAGTCAAGATCTTTTGCTCAAGCGAAACTCCGACAAGGAAAAATTCGACAAGGAAAATCATCTTGACTCCGACATTGACTTTGGCCTTGACTCCGCACGGAATGTGTAAGAGTCGAGACCGAGTCCATGCCAAAAGTCCAAAAGATCTTTCGCTCAAGCGAAGCTCGCCAAAATTCCGACAAAGGAAAAATTGGCAAGATCTTAACCCGCATTGACTTCGATTTTGACTCACGCACGGCGTATGCAACGAAGTTCAATGTGACACTCGTGTCATCCGGCTTTTACCGCCCGACCCATGCCTATTATCTTCTGACATTACCGAAAAGTCAAAACGTCAATCGCGCAAGCGAAATTCTCGCCGAAATTTTGTTAAGGCCGAAAGACGAGACTTTCCGGTATTGCCTTGACTATAATTCGCATCGCTCGTGCGTTAAAAGTTCCTATGACCCGCTAGACCCATTAGGAGCGTTCTTCTCTACGGTCGGTGGGATCCGCGTGCCCTATAGACCTCGCCCGGGCCGCCCACCCCGGGAGGTCGAAATACAGGTGGAATACAGGGGCTTATAGACGTAGTGACGGAACCCACCGATCCAGATCTAGAGTAGTTGCGAAAAAGAAGGGCGTAACCCCTTTTCCAACCAAATAGAAATTAATAAAAGACACTGTTTTAAGTAAACTGGAAGATTCTTAATTTGCATATAGCTTGAGCCTTCACCTAAACACCTACCCCGAGTCTAAACCTCTCCTATCCCTTTCCCGCAGCCGAGAAAGAAGTGGGTGAGAACACCGGGTCAGCCGACTTGTTAGTGCAGAATTCTCGTACAGCCCGCTGTAATCCTCGCCTTGTCACCCGTAGAGTCGAATGGCCGATTTGGACAGAGAACAGTACTGGTTTGGGTAACCAGATGACTAGGGAAGAAGAGCTATCCTTAGCCTTGGAAAACAGTCGTAAGGCCCATGAGGAACAGCAAACCATGCTCATTGATGCGCTCCGTCGTCATGGGGTCCAGATAGTGGTAGAACCCAACGGTTCCTGGTTATGGTAGAAGATGAGACTCCAAAAGTAACCATCTCAGCTCCCCTAGCCTATAACCAATGCCCTCCTCCATCCACATATGATCCATTACCAAAGACTGTCCCTTTTCGCCCTTCCCAATGTCTCAAGCCATCGTGGTCCCGACACCCTCTCCTCCTTAAATAAGACCCAGTTTGTTCCCTACCAACAGAGAACAAACGCCACAGCCTATCCCCGTAACGCAACCTCGCACTACCCCACGGGATTCGCTCCCTCTCCCCAAGATGGGCCGTCCTGCATAATTTCTAGGCCTCGTAATCAATCGAGTGACCTTTTCAATCTATGCCCTTCCACAAACAGATCTTCCACCCCCAACCTTGCCAACAGGATCCCACGAGGCTCCTTTTTCCTACTTCGCAACTACGAGCCTAATTCCTATGCCTCGGCCGCCTCACGGAAACACAGACTGTGCCAAGTTTACACTTACTTCCCTTCTAAAGATCCCCAAGCCATGGTACCAGCCTACCACCGTGTCACCCACCGTCCCGCCACTCAAATCCGATAAGCCTCGCTTCGGAATCGAACAATCCTAAACCATCACCTCGACCCCAACATGACTTGGTTGATGGAACAAGTTAAGTCCATGCAAGAGAAGTTTGGAGAACCGAGCACCAAAAAGGCAAAGATACCGTATCACCGATCCCAAGAAAATTGTCCCTCTTCCTCCAAAATTCCGGATGCCCGAGATTGAAAAGTTCAATGGCACCGATTGTCCCCTGACTCACATTGAAAGCTACCGCTTGCCATGAGAGCCAAAGATTGTACACATCAGCAAATGGCCGACCATTTTCACCGTCATTAAAGGGTTCATCTCTTAGATGGTTCCTCGCATGTAAAGCCGTAGGCCCGAGCCACCTGGGACCGCATCAAGGAAGCATTCCCGGAAAAGTATAAGGCCAACTTGAATTGGGAAACCAGCAGAATGACCTACAAGGCACTCTACAATGCCCGTATGAGCCAAGCAAGTGAATTCTACAAGAGATGGAATTGGAAGCTTAGTGAAATGATGACCCCGCCGAATGAAGAGGAGCAGATGGAAATCTTCCAGCCTTGCTTGAAACCTCAACTAAGGGTCCAAATTGGCAATTACTATTATCCCGACCTCCGGCAATGGTAAATGCCGGCACCAAGTTTGAAAATGCCTTCAACATGGCCCCACCACAGAGCAACCAACTCCTACCGCTACAAAGCACCGCTTCAAATGCCACAAATTGCTACTATAAAAGGAAAAGAAACGGTTGGCGCCTGGTCAATTATATTCGTAATGAGAGGGTTGGACAAAATTCAAGCCAAGTCGCCGCAAAGCCAAGACCTCGCTCCTATACCGCGTAAGATTTCTAATGCCACTAGAAAAAGTCTTCGACGGTTTGGTAGCCGAAGGACTCATCGACCTTTGGAAAACTCGGAAACCAAAGAACCCTAGTGTCAGATGGACGAAACCAAGCACCGCCGCTTTCACAAATATCATGGGCATAACACCAATGATTGCACCTACCGAAGTTCCCGATCTCTCGCCCGATTGAAGAAGGCAAGCCGGAGCCGCCTGTGGTCCTAATGTGGTCAAGAATCCTCTTCCCGCTAACAATCAAGTCAACGTGATCGAACCCGAAGAGACAAATGCGCCGCTTGGGAATCCAAAGATCATAGACATCCCGAAATTCAATGTTCCTTATGCCGAATTACAAGGAAAGTGGAAAGATCTCGATTAATGCCGCCGCCATGGAAGGACAGCTTTGGACCCATAATAGAACCGATTTCGTTAATGTTGTCGAGCCCGACCTCTCTTTATGATATCGAGCCAGACCATGGTCAAGATTACGTAAGAAAGGCTCACTTATGAAGATTGCGAGTTTGAAGTGAAACAAGCTATGTTAATGAAAGTCTCTTCTAACCCTTCATCACCCATGATGAGCATAATGTGTTTGTGATGGCTCTTACTACCCCCGAAGATCGGACCCCAACCCCCGTTTGGGGAAAAGGTGGAAAGAAGAGTGAACAAGCCGAAGACTTTTGTGATGAAGAAAGCCGTCTCTCGATGCCGAAAGTACAACCGGTCCTACTATCCCGTGAGGTACATATGGATGCGCTGATTCGGAAATGAGCTCGCGCTGTATCACCGTACATCTCCCACGGGAATGGTGTCAACAAAAGCAATGATGGTCCACAGGATGCACAACTTTCGAAGAATGCCGACAAGACCAAGCTACTCCCTGTGGCAACAACAGAAAGAGTAAACCCTACCCAACCCGTCAAACACTTCGAGTCAATAAGTAGTGTAGGGTCCAGAGTCGTAGGGTCAAGAGTCGCTGAGTCAGAATCTTTGAATTCCAGCCCTTCCGAGTCATCCGAAGGCCTCACGCCCGAGGATTATGAACATGTAATCAATGTCATCTTTCCCTTTGCTTTGAATGAAATGACAGATCTTTCGAGTATCCTCTTATTGCCAACTTAACAAATGATAAATTAACTCAAAACTTAACAACAAGCTAATAATGAATCATTTGAACAAGATGCAAACACACTAAACGAACAATACATTAAAGAAATCTTTAAGCAAAGTTACGTAAAAGAGGAAAACCGGGCCCAAGCCGCCGAGGAGGTTTTGACAAGTGTTAACTTGGGTACCGTCGAGGAACCTAAAGAGACACAGATTGGAAGCTTCTTCCAGGGGTTGAAAGGGATAGACCGTTAATCTCGCTCGCAGAATACATGGACGTCTTTGCGTGGTCGTACAAGGATATGCCGGGCTAGACAGCTCAATAGTAGAGCACGTAATCCCTCTAGCACCCGATGCTAAGCCGGAAGGTAAACCGAGGAAAATCAAGCCGTAATGGTCTCTACAAAGGTCAAAGAAGAAATTGAGAAGCTATCAAGGGTAGGATTCATCGTAGTCATCGAATATCCGACATGGTTGTCCAATATTGTGACCGTAACCAAGGCCAATGGGAAGGTGCGCCGTCGTGTAGATTTCCGGGATCTCGAACAAGGCCACCCCAAAGACGATTACCCTTGCCAAACATAGACATCCCGGTGGACTCCACCGCCAACTACGAAGTCAAATCCTTCGTTGACGGCTTTGCAGTGCTACAACCGCATCAAGATGGCCGAAGAAGACCAAGAAAAGATGTACCTTCACCACACCGTGGGGAACTTATCGCTATACAAGTAATGCCATTTGGGCTCAAGAACGCCGGCTACTTATCAAAGGGCAGCGACCGCGCTTTTCATGACATGATCCACAAGGAGATTGAGGTCTACGTCGACGACATGATAATTCACTCCAAAGGCGAGGATGGGCAGCACTTTGTTGACTCGCGAAAGTTCTTCGAGAGGCTAAGACAACATTCCATGAGACTAAACCCCGCTAAATGCACCTTTGGAGTGACAAGGGGAAAAGTGCTTGGGTATATGGTCACTGAGCGAGGTATCGAAGTCGACCCCGAAAGATCAAAGCCATTATGGACATGAGGCCACCTCAAACCCGCATGTAAGTCAAAAGCTTTATGGGCAAACCGCAAAGACATCGCCCGTTTCACAACCAGCCGACCACTATGTGCGAGCCCATCTTCAAGCTCATGAAGAAGAATGTAGACACAGAGTGGACCGAAGAATGCCAGGATGCCTTCACTGCATCAAGGCGTACTTAGTACATCCTCCGGTACTATGCCCCCCACATAGACAAACCTCTTCTCGCTCTATCTCACCGTCACCGATACGGCAGCTTGGGGCTATGCTTGCTCAGAGAAGAAAGACTCTCGGGTAGAAAATGCCATTTACTTTGTCACCGGAAGTCAGGGAAGTGAGCTCAATTACTCAAAGATGTGAAAAGACTTGTGCAGATCGGTCCGGGTAGTCGGTAAGTCAAGCACTACATGCAAGCCCACCCCGTGAACTTGGTCTCGAAAATGGACCCCATCAAGTACATCTTCGATAAACCTTCCCTCTCGATGCGTCTAGCAAAATGGTCCTTCTTCTTAGCCGAATACGACATCAACTACGTGACCGTAAAGGCCATCAAGGGTCAAGCATTGTCGACCATCCGGCAAATTTTCCTAGTAATGAGGACCGTGGGCCCGAACCCCAATTCCTGCATGAAGGGATCTTTGTAGTCGAGCCTCGAGAACCGATGGCACTTTTCTTTGATGGAGCCGCTAACAAAAGAGGAAATGGCGTAGTGGATGCTACCGGTCGATCCGAAAGATGAGCACACGCCCATAGCCCTTAAGTTGAACTTCCCCGCCACGAACAATGTTGCCGAGTACGAAGCCTCGCATTGCTGGTTTAGAAGCCGCCCTAGAAAGGAATGTCAAGGAGCTCGAAGTTTATGGAGACTCACTCGATCATCAACCAGTCTCCAACAAATGGAAGACTCATGGACCCTAATCTTCAGCGGTATCATGCCCATATGGAGGAGTGGACTGGACAGCTCATAGAAGTGACTTTCCACTACTTGCCAAGGGAAAAGAACAGATTCGCAGATGCCCTAGCTACTCTAGCCTCACCGGTAGAGATCCCCGAGGGAAAAGCCATAAAACCCTTCAGTAGTGGGTAGAAGAGAAGCCCCGCCTTCGTTGTGAAGTAGACTTGGGACCTGAGCCTATCAAGGAACCCCGGTACAATCAAATTTACCAGCTCCTCAAAGATGGAGAGTCACTTTCGAGACGAAGAAGGTAGACCAAAAGAAGGTGTCAAAGCCAAGAGCTTGCAAGCCCTAAAAGGTTGGCCTCCCATTATGTCATTTTAGGAGGCAACCTCGTACAAGAAACGGTACCAAGGACCACTCCTCTTGTGCGTCACTCAAGAAAGGGCCAAAGAGTTGATGACTCGAAGTCCACAATGGTCCCCGCGGTCCTCATATGAATGCTAGAGCCCTAATGCAAGTGATCCTCGTAATGGGTTACTACCGGATTTCCATGGAGACAGATCGTGTCCAAGATGTCCGAGCGTGCGACAAATGCCAACGGTTTGCCAACCTCAACCATCTCCCGCCTCATGACTCCGTACCGCATGACGACTCCTTGGCCGTTTGCAACTTGGGGTATTGACGTGATAGGGAAGATAGCCCCTACAGAAGCAATGGGCATGAATTTGTGTTAGTAGCCGTCGACTACTTCACCAAGTGGGTAGAGGCCAAGTCCTACAAGGTCCTCACTTCCAAGAAGGGTGGCCCAGCTTTATCAAGGAAAACATAATGTGTAGATATGGGGTGCCCAATGAGATCATTTCGATAATGGGTCGCACTTTGAAGGAGACTCGCGATAGGTTACCGTCGAATTCAGAATCACTCGCCACAAGTCATCCCCATACACCTTCGTACTAACGGAGCCGTGGAAGCCGCTAATAAGACGCTCGAACGGATCATCCGGAAAATGGCCACCCGTGGTCGTGATTGGCCCGAAAAGCCGCACTCGGCACTCGGGGCTACGTAACGTCTGTCGTAACAGCCACAGAGAAACTCCTTTTGCCCTAACCTACGGATGGAAGCGGTGTTACCAAGTGGAGTTGGAAATCCCGTCATTAAGGGTCCTCCTAGAAAACAAAGGTCAACGAAGTAGAATGGCTACGTAGCCGGCATGATGAGTTGGCCCCGCTCGATGAAAGAAGGCTAAAAGCCATGGAGCACACCCGAGCCTACCAGAGGCGAATGGCCGTGAGCATTTGACAAAAAGGTCAAGGCCAGTGGACATCAAAGAGGGTGACTTAGTATTGAAAGTGAAGCCCCTACCGTAGACAACCCCGGGAAAATGGGAACCCGTTTGGATCGGCCCGTATGTGGTGCAAGATACTATCGGGAGGAGCCATGAAACTTGCGCACTGGACGGCAATCCCTTTGTCCACCCAAATAACGGTGATAAGCTCCGAAGGTACTATGTCTAAAAAATAAAAAAAAAGAAAATAAAAAAAAAAAAAGAAAAAAAATCTTAGTGCAAAAGAGTAATACCCACTAGGCCGAAACCCAAAAAGGGCGGTCTAGGCAAAAACAGGTTGCACATAAAAAAAAAAGAAAAAAATCTTAGTGCAAAAGAGTAATGCCCAAACTAGGCCGAAAACCCAAAAAGGGCGGTCTAGGCAAAAACAAATGGCCGTACACATAAAAAAAAAAGTTCACCAGAATGAACTACGAAGACCTGAGCCCCTTAGTCTTTCTTGTAAAAGGGGAACGTAGGCAGCCATATATGGTTCGGTCTAAACAATAAAAAAAGGGCGATTAAGTCTCCATGAAATGCGTCCTAAACAATAATAAAGGATATTCAAGTTTTCATAAAACGGGTCCTGAGCAATCAATAAGACATCTGAAATTTCCATGAAATTGTGTCTTGATTAATTTCTAAGATAATATCTCTTGTTCATTACAAGTTAAAAACTTCTTGATGAGTTCAAGCACGGTCTACTCTTGACTCTGCTAACTTGCTACAAAGATCTAAAATACAATAAAATGCCTAATAAACTACCGTGTTTGCAAAAATGGCAATAAGGGAATCCTAAGAAAAGATCTGTCTGTCATCATTCACTGAGTCTTCTTTGGTCTTCTTCCCTTTACCTCGACCTCGTCGAGTTTTCTTTCTCTTCTTCTCCAAGATGTCGGTCTCCCTCATCCCGATCTCCGGTATCCTCACTGGAGCCTCCATCAAACCGGTGTCAATAAGTGCCCTCTCAACACGGGCACGAGTCCGCACTTCCTCCCTCTGAGCCTCAGTCAAGGGAGCGACTTCAGAAAGCCTCTTATATCGAGCCTCCATATCTTTGATAAGGTCACCCCACTGGTTATGGTGACTCGCCTTAGCTTCGCCTCCTCGTAGTCCCGCTTCGAGTCACCGTCGCCCCAATAAAGCCTCGACGCCTCTCTCCCAATATGACCCGAGTCGCTCCCATCTCCCTCTCGTACCAATCCAAGTAGACCGTAGTCAAGATGGTACTCTTCCCGCTCCCGAAGATAGCCCCGGGTGGGAAAGCAACAGTATGTCCAAGCCCTCGAGAAGAATGAGAAGCCGGCCGGATCCCTCATATCTAATGGCACCACCTCCATGGTACGGATGTCCTCCCACCGCCCAACGGCTCCCGTAAGGCCCCGAACCGCCCGGATACCAAGCACGGTATGTAGAAGGATGACCAAAGCAGTAACCCCGGAACCCTCACTATATAGGACTCAAATGTCCTCCCTGTCCGCAGCCTCCAAAGTGAGGTACCCACCAGCCGAATATCCGAAGTGGATAGCCTAGCCATCATCGCCTCCCAACACCCCGGGTCCCGCCGTCGAGGTAAACCCCTCCGGAAATCACCCAAGGGCACCGAGTCGGCAAAGCCCCGGCAAAGCCCCGAGCCTCTCCCCGCAGCCACAAAGTCAACACGGCCGGACTCCTGCACCTCATGAAACGGTCTCCTCTAGCCATCCTATCGATGCCATGCAAATGGTCTCACCCAAAACCAATGGGACAATGTCCTTCCCACCCGCAATCCCTAACCATGTCCAAGAGACCACCGTGACAGATCCCCACGGACTCGCCGGTGAACAGAGAAGAGAATATGCAGAGGATAAAGGCATCCATAGCCACCGTGGTCGTAGCCATATCCGGAGACCCGAACTCGCCCGGATATCGGAAAGGTCAATCCCGTCCGGAGCTATCATCATCCCCTCGCCCTCTCCTGCAGATATGTGCGTAAAAGATGCCAACTTTACCGCCACCGGCACATCTTCGATCGTAGGAATCGATATAGCCTCAATTTCTGACCCCCAATCAAGGCTCGGAAGTCTTCATAAGTTGGGACAATCTCATTGTAAGAAAAGCAAGTAAACGTGTCTCCTGACGTCCCAAAACCTTGCCGTCGCTCTCAAAAGGTCCCAATCGGGCGGGAGATCCCTCAAATGCCATAAAGATTTGATCTTGAAGGTAGAATCAAACAGCCCTTGTGAGATTGAAAGTTATATCTCACCCAAGATTGAAGATCGGATAGAAAGCGGTCTCTTTTCCCCTTTGCAATCTAACGGGCTTCTCCATTGCAAAATGATCAAAGTTGATGTCTTTGGGTCAAATATGTGCTAGTGGGAACAGCTTGGGACAAGTCTAGAGTGAAAATGAAATGAAATGGCCAAGCCTTGGTTTTATTCTAAAAATAACCACCTGCATGTAACCGTAAGCCGCACGGCTTCATTTGCTCTCGTGTCCCGACCGCACGGCTTCATTTGCCTCGATGTGAGAAAGAAATCTGCAAAGCAACCAAGTTGCTGCCCAAAGGGAGTTTTCACCCCACTTTTCCAACAAAACCCGTACAAAAACATATCCAAACATTAACCATGCTTATGTGTCATCACAAATCATTTTGGCCCAATTTCAGCCCCAATTCCAAGCAAAAACTGCCCCGAGGCTCAAGTAATATGCAAATTCATAAAGCATAAATTTAAAAAGCAAATAAAACATTAATACATTGTTTTCGCCCCATCGGCGCCCAAATAAAGCAAAAATAAACAAGTTGTGCATAAAATTGTTCATTGTTTGTTTTTCCTCCTAAATCAATTCTAGAGACCTCCTAGGCCTCCGATTCTTCCTCATCACTACTCAACTCATAAAGGCTCGCCTCTCTCATCAAGTCCTCACCGTCGCTCACATCGTAAAGATGAACATTCACATGTTCATACTCGCCCGTATGCTCCAAGATGCCGGCATTGGGTCCCCGTCCCCGAGGCATGGCACTAGAGGAGTACTCGAAGCCGATGAGGTGGATGTCGTGCCCCCTACATGCCTCCTTTTGCGCACGTGCTCCCGCACATTCGCCGCGGCCTTCGAAGCGCAAGCCGCCTTCTTCAAAAGGGATCGGCATACATCTTTCCAGCCCCTATTCTCGCCCGACCAAGCCGTCATAAGTGCGAGCCGGAACCCGAGAAAAAGAGAAGGAAAATCTCGTAAAATCTCTAATGGCAAAAGGCAAAGAAGTCTAAAAAAGGGAAAAGACCCTAAAGTGTACTTACAGTGCTGTCCGATGGCAGAGTATACTAGGGCTCCCTAGTGTCGGGGACAGGTATCCTGAACCTCCTTGGCACCCTATTGACTACATAAGAAAGATGAGTTGGAGGCATCGGCGGATCAGTAGGCTCGGCCTCCCCATACCCCTGAGTGATAGCCAGCTTCACTAGCTTCTGTGGCATCCTTAGTCACTGCTCCACAAAGATAGCATATGGGGTATCCAGATCAAAATACTCCTCAGCGGCCATGCCTTCCTGATATCTCTCTATCTCATCCGCCTGCCAATCCCGGGGCTGCAGCATCCGTGCCGGAGGATCAAGAGGGGTAATGGCATCCAATGGAGGGATGTGGCCATGCCGCCTGGAAAATCGGTCCCCCAGATAGATGACATCACATGTCAGCCCAGCCAACCATCGCCTCTGCCTCATCGCCTCCACGGCCTCTCCTAGCAAAATCTCTGGATATCTCCCCTAAGGGTAGAAGTCCACTCCATCATGCCCATCCCTGTTGATAACTGGTCTCACCATCTTGTAGTCAAAGGTGATCCGGGTCTTCCCGGTGAACTTATCCCTCGCATCTCCCCTCCAGCGGACCATAGCGGGAAAGATGGTAGCATCACTCAGTTGGTTCCACTAAAGAACCCGATCACCTCGCAAAACTGCACTCCGCATGTTCAAAACATAAAAAAAAAGTCATTTTCTCTCATAAAAGTCTCAAAGACAGAAAGTAAAAAGAGAGAAAGGAAAGTGAGACTACCTCAAGAGCAAAAGAGAAGCAATCCATCGAAGCACCTTTATTCCTACTGCATGCATCCAGGGAAAAGTAAAGCTCGCCAATCCGGCCTCGCCCCAAGAGACCGTCCCAATCCCATCTACATCCTCCAAGGAGTCGAGAAGGCAAGTCATAGCCGTAGTCCTGCACTAGCAAAAATGGTGACCGACAACATCAACCACACAAAAGCCCTCGCAAGCCGGGAGGCAAGCCACCTCATTAGCAAGAAAGTCCCGCATGCAATTCTCCGGGATCGCCACCTCGACATTCCTAGTCTCCATCCCGAGCCCCTTAGGCATAAGCTCAAACCCAACCAGAGCTCTAAACTCCTCCGCCGTAATATGGTTCCTCCAGTCACAGCCTCCCGTGAACCGCAGCCGCTGATAGCAAGAAATCCGCAGCGTCACCGCGCCTCCCCGCCTAAGGTGAAAGCTATGGGTGGTGTCCCACCAGAACTCCGAGAGGGCCTGGATCAAGCCCTTGCTCTTCGAGGTAATGTGAATACCTCTGCCAATAGCCTCAATGAATAAGTCCAGCCGGTAGCCCTCACTAGCCGCTTAGGTTCACCCCATCCTTCTCAAAATCGTGCATCCTCTCGCCACGCCCTCACCGCAATCTCTAAGGCCCCCTAGACTTGTTCTCCAGACAAGCACAAAGAAAAGAAACGTATCAGTCCTTCACCTCATTTCAAAAGCATGCATATATTCAAAAGTGCACATATTTTCAAAAGAAAAGCATTCAATAAAATTTTTTTCTAGCATCCTTTGCGTGAAAAACGTGTCTTTCATCACTTGAAACACATCGTGTCAAGCACATTGCTCTCCTAAGCACAAAATCACAATTTTCAAAATTATTTGCACATAAGCATTAATTTTTTCTCAAAAATGGCATGCATGAATCCTTTTCATCATCCAAAATCCCGTTTTAGCATCCATGATCAAAATTTGACCTAGTTCTAGCACATGCAAGGACTCCGTCACATCTTAGACAATTATTTTCCCAATTTATTTTCAAAAATGGGTCATTCTCATTATTTCTTAAGAAAATTGCACATGCATGATCGTTAATCTTCTTAGCCTCATAGGTTAATCATTAATATTTCAAAATCATCATCAAAAATCCTAGGAAAATTTGAGAAATTCCTAAAACTCGAGTCAAGCCCTAGAATCAATCAAAATCGATGGAATTGAGCAAATTAAGAATGCTTACCCCAACTGATTGAGGATTTGTCGATTTGTGCTCCCTCCTACCCGGGTAGAGCTCCGATGGAGGCGTGAGGAAGTCATACTTCCTCTCCGTATGAACAAGTTCTTTCCTCCTCCTCCGAGCGGCCTCCGAGATGTTTCTTCTTGCTTGCCTTGGAATAGGATTACCCTCCGGATCCATCTCAATCAATAGAAGCAAGGGAATTGAAGGATTTTGAAGAAAATTCTCTCCCTCCTCTCTCTCTTCCTCGGTGACTGATGGGCAGCAATAATGCCCAGTCCCCGTTCAAATCTGTTTTAAATAATCTGGAAAAATCAGACTTCTAGCCGTACGGCTTCTTTTGCCCCCGTCTCACGTCGGGCGGCTTCTTTCGCCCTGAGCAGAAATTACAACTTTGCCCCTGCACTTCCCACTTGGACGTATAATTCCTGTTATCCTTTAACTAGGATAACGTCGTCTTCCAAAAGATATCTGTTATCTCCTAAGCAGATAGACTTTCCTCCCCAGTCGCCTCCGTTACTTCCGTTATAACGGAATGACGCTAGGTGACAACCTCCGAATTGTCAGGACTCTAAACTTAAGCTACCTCTATCACGAATAGAGAAGTACGCTCAAGAACTCTAAACTTAAGCTACCTCTATCACGAATAGAGAAGTACGCTCAAGTTCTCCAAACTTAAGCTACCTCTATCACGAATAGAGAAGTACGCTCAAGTTCTCCAAACTTAAGCTACATCTATCACGAATAGAGAAGTACGCTCAAGTTCTCCAAACTTAAGCTACCTCTATCACAGATTGAGAAGTACGCTCAAGTTCTCCAAACTTAAGCTACCTCTATCATGAATAGAGAAGTACGCTCAAGTTCTCCAAACTTAAGCCACCTCTATCTCCTTGATAGTGACGTAAGCTTTAGTCACCTCAGGTGACAACCTCCATTAATTGTCAAAACCTAAAGGATCCTAGACATCGTTCCTAACTATCTAGTGATGCTTGAACTATGACCAAGGCTTGATTCCTCCAGGATGGGTAGGTAGCCTTTCATAAAAGGTCCAGCCATTCGACCGCAGTGGTCACCCTTTTTCCATCATCGCTCCTCAGCCTGCGAGGCAGCCTTTCATAAAGGTCCACATCGACCACATCGGGTCACCCCTTTGTCATTCATCACCTCCTCGCGGGTGAAGTAGCCCCTCATAGAGGTCCAGATATCCGACCACATCGGTCACCTCTAGCATATCCCCAGTAGGATCAATCGCCTGACCTCCTAGGTCACTTTCTCTTCTATTTTTCCCAGTAAGAGACCAGCTTCTCTCCGCTATTCCCTTGCAGATCTTTTTTGAACTACGGCCTGGCTTGATTCCTCCGGGATACGTAGGTAGCCTTCCAAAGGTTCAACCACTGGACTGTCTTGGTCACCCAATCCATCTCGGCATTCGCCAGATCGAATCCTTTTCTATCGACAACCCCACTCGCCCTGCAAGTGACGTTGCCGAGGGGCTTCTGTAAGTACCCAAATCTGGCTCATGCCTTCCGGTTAATTTTTCCGACAATTCCCCGGACTTTCCTAAAGTCCGGGAGCAATTCCGGAACTGTTCCGAACCTTCCGAGGAATGAAGGGACTGCTCTAAATTAAAAGGGCACATTTTAATTGTATTTGGCATCCTTCTAGAAGTGCCACCTTGCATGATTCTAGAAACATGCTGAGTCACACAGGATAATGCCGCACGGATGCATTAGCCAAGAACTCCTAGCCGCACGGCCTCATTAGCCTTATCCAGACTGCCTATAAATAGAGCCCTCCTCTTCCCATTTTAAACACCTACAAAATACCACACTCAGCTCCAAAAGCTCTCCCAAAACACTGCTGCGAAATTAGGAAGTTGAAGAGTGCCAAGAAGCCACCTCCCTCCTCCTTGAAGCCTCCAAGAAGTGGTCCCTTCGCTAGGCAAGATCGAAGAAGAAGAGGTCACCACCATTGGTAACCTCTCACCCCCTTTCCTTGCATTATAATGCCTATGTGATATAATTGCTCTTTGCATTTGCATATTACTATTATCTTGCTTGGGACTTGGTATTTGTTGTTAAAGATCCTATCTTTATTCATCTAAATCATATCCCCCTTCCCCTTTGCATCATTTGCATAAAATAAGCATCATTTGCTCCTAAAAATGTAATCTTTACAATAAAGGTGCATCCTTTGCACCTAAAAATCCATGCTTTCCATTAAAAATGCATCCTTTGCATATAAAAATCATGTCTTTACAATAAAGGTGCATCCTTTGCACCTAAAACCAATTTTTCACTTAAAATGCATCCTTTGCATTAGAAATCATCTCTTTACCATCAAAGTAGCATCCTTTGCTTTCAAAATGTCATCTTTGTGCATCCTTTACATATAAAAATGCTAATTTTCCTCATAAAAATGCATCATTTGCATAAAAATCCTTTCTTTACATAAAAGGCATCCTTTGCAATCAAAAGCATCCTTTGCACCCAAAAAATGTCATCTTTTCACTAAAAATGTCATTTTTACATGCATTCCCCCATGTCCCCATTTAGCAACCTTCGGTATGAACCGGTGTAAGCCACAATTTCTTTAGAAAGGGATAAACCCTTGAACCTATATCTCCGATAATCGCTTGAGACGAGCACGATAGCTCCCATATAAGCTCAATCGTCTCAAGGTGTAGGATTGATGGGCTAAGGTCACTCCTTTCCTAAAGAATCCCATTTTGGACTATAAAAGAGAGTCCTTCTCTCGATCACGCAAGACCCAAGGTCAAATGGCGATGATCACAAGTCCAAGATGAGGATGGGATCAAAGTCCCGAACACATAAAAAATCCAAGGAATCCCGAGCGACAACCAATTAAATGATTTGTACGTCCGGAAGATAACTTGGGACATTCCCCCCCCTCTCTTTTCAACACATGCACACAAGAAAGCACGCAAGCAAGCACGAAAAATGGAATCTAGGGAGACTTGCTACGGCAAGGCACCTTGGGTGAACGACGATCCGTTCTTCCCAAGGGGTAACTTAACCTCCGAACCCTAAAATCCTTTTTTTCAAAGTTTTGAGGAAATCAAAATGGCGTGGCAACTCCGTTTTTCAAATTAAACCGGATGTTTTCAAACTCGCGTGAATCCGATCTAAAAACAAAAATTTAGAATTTAGGCACACATTCACACATGTATGATCCTCTGGAGTGGATGATCATGTCGTAGACATACACTTCGATTTCCTTGTGAATCATATCATGGAAGAGGGATGTGGCAGCCCACTGGTAAGTAGCCCCAGCGTTCTTCAGACCGAACAGCATGACCGTGTAACAGTATGTCCCCCACGGAGTGGTGAAGGCAGCTTTGGCTTGATCCTCCTCGGACATCTTGATCTGGTTGTATCCAGCAAACCCATCCATGAAGGACTTTACTTCAAAATTTGCCGTGGTGTCGACCAGCATGTCGATGTTAGGCAATGGGAAATCATCTTTTGGGCTGGCCTTATTGAGATCCCGGAAATCTACACTGCATCTGACCTTTCCATTGGCCTTGGTGACCGTCACGATGTTGGAGAGCCAAGTCGGGTACTCAATCACTCTGATGAAACCAACTCGGAGCATTTTCTCAATCTCTTCTTTAACTTGCAAGGACCACTCTGGCTTGATCTTGTACAGCTTCTGTTTGACAGGCTTGGATTCGAGATCCAGGGGAATTCTGTGCTCCACGATCGAGGGATCGAGTCCTGGAATGTCCTGGTATGACCAGGCGAACACGTCAACATACTCCCAGAGGAGGTCTATCAGGGCTTCTTTTTCTGCATCGGCGAAGAAACTGCCCACTTGTGTCTCTTTAGGCTTTTGCACTGACCCCAGGTTCACTTTGGTCATAACCTCTTTGACAGCTTGGGCCCGGTTGTCCTCTTAGTCAATTACACGCTCGAGAACTTCTCTAATGTATTGTTCGTTTAATGTGTCTGCTTTTTTATCAATTGAGTTATTACCGTCTTTTAAGTTGTTTGTTAACTTATCAGTTGTTAAAGTGGCAATGAGGGGATACTTCAAAAGATCAGACTTTTCATTAAACGAGAACGGAAATACATGGTTGGCTACATTATCATAGTCTTCCGGCGTAAGGCCGTTGGACGACTCGCAGGACCGGACTCGACAAGGACCGACTTAGAGGGTTTGAGACCGGGTTTAGGGAGATGTGGGTGCGGGCCCAGCCTTGTCTTCCATTCCGCCCGGGCTTGCCCTTGGTCCGGTGAAAGTTACCCAATTCTTCAGCTGGCATTGCTGGATGCTTGATGAGGGTTCGGGGATCGAGAGGCTTGGCTTCGCCTGTCCCAATCATGGCGATCATGTCTGTTTTCTGAGCCTGTGTCAATTAGGTTCGGCACCTCCATGACTTCTTCAAAAGACTTTGTAGAGCTTGTCCACCGAGAGCGTCTTCTATGAATTCCGGTTCCTTCGCTTTGGAGTTACCGTCTCGAATGTGGCCTCGGCGGCTGATCCGAACAATCCGTTTCCCGTTAAGAGTACCTTGAGTTGCTCTTCCGCATCTCGGGATTCCCTTGAATGTGTACTCGTGTTGGACTCGTGGTGGCAGCTTGGTCCAGGTAGAGCCGTGATGTCGAGGAACGCTCCCCTTATCGGATTAGCCTTGAGTCCTCTCAAACGCTTGAGGTCCCATGCTAGCTGTTCCATCCTTTCGTAGTCTCGGTGCCGACTATCCCCGGCTTCTTTCTCATCTTCATCGGTTCCATTGTCGGTCCCCTCGCCCCTGCCGGTTCCGCCGTCGGTCCCTCGCTTCGCCGTCGGTTCCCTTGTTGGTCCCCTCGCTCGCTGCCGCTTCCCTTTGTCGGTCCCCTCAGCTTCGTTGTTGGTTCCCTTAGTGAAGTAAATGAGCGAGGTCGAAACCGTAAGGTCGGAGGTTGGGTGTGCCGTCGGAGGTTCCCCTTTTGCGGGCCGTCGCCTTGGTGCGGGCGAGCCTTTATTTTCCTTGATGTCGCCCGGTGTTGGCACATAGCCAAGCCCCCGGACCGTGGTGTGGTCCTTGACTTCGATGACTTGGTGTTGGCCTTGTAACCTTTTGCCAAGCCCCGCCCCGGGATGAAGTTCATGAGTTTCATCATCTTCATGGCAGAGGAATCTTGTCGTGAGACAAAGTGGAAGGTCCACGTTGCATATTTGGATCTTGGAGGTCTCCGTGAGTGAATCCGCTAATGCCATGTCGTCACTATGCTTGATTTCCAATACCAGAATGTCGTTGGTGCCGGGTCCCCTCGGTGGTGACGCCGTCGCCGTAGACCGTGGTTAGCCTGCCGCCTTGCATGAACTTTAGGCACCGATGAAGGGTGGATGCCACGCCATTGATTTGATGCAGCCAGGGACGCCCCAGATGGCCGTGAAAGTGATTGGAATGTCCAACACTTGGAATTCGGTGGGAATCATCCGCTTGCCGAACCAAATATTAAGAGTAGCAACCCCGAGAACAAGACGGGAAGTAGAGTCATAGGCCTTGACAGGTGGATCGAAGGCTTCAAATCTCGTAGGCTTGATGTCAAGGTGTCCATCATCTTGGCGGGCAAGACATTCATTCCGGAACCTCCGTCTACCAACACGCGGGAAGGCGACGCCGTCCAAACTGGATCGTGATGTAGAGCGGCTCATTGTGATCAGCCCCAAATTTTGGAAGGTCCAAATCGTGAAGGTGATAATGTTGCCATAGTGGATGTTACCGATCATCCGAATGACTTCGTTCGGGGTCAAGGCCCACGGGGACCATGGTACGGGCCAGCTTTCCTCTAGCTTCGAGCTTGTGAGGATATGAAGATGTGAGCAGGGACCAAAGGGAAATGTTCGCCCGGGTCCGCTTGAGCCGAGTGAGGATCGGGTCCTCTTTCATGGAACTTGTGTCTTCGGCAGACCGGGTCAAGCGGTTCCGCTCCGCAGTGCTTTTTAGTGGCCTTAGGTGGTAATGCATGGATTTGACCCGATCGGGTTAGAACGCCGACATCACGTTTGGTTCCTTCGAATGTGCCGCTCCGAGTTGAGCCATAGTTAGAGGAGGATTCCTCGTAGCATAGGGCCATATGTCTTCCTCAACTCATTGATCGTAGATGTATTCCCGGGAGCTTCGGCAGCTTGACGGATTCTCGTCCTGTGATACCGGCTTGGGTGCCTCCGCGGGAGGTAGTTTACGGATTGCCGCAGCTTGTTCGAATGTCGCGCGCAATGTTGGTCGCCCGAACCGAATCAAGGCTGGTGACCCTACTGGGAGGTTGGAGAGTTCCCCGGCTCAAGCGAACGCTCCTTGATCTCTTCACGGTATATCGCGCTCCTTTCCTTCTTGCCGAGCATGCTCGTGGCATTCTGGAGTTGGGTCCGGCAATATTCATGGTTTGCTAATTTTCCTCCGCTCTTGGCCTGCATCAACTTTCTTGCAAATGAGCTCGCGTCGAGAGTCCGTGCCTCGCGTTTCCTCCCATGTGAGAATAGCCAAGCTTCTTGAACTGCGTGCGGCAGCCTAGGTAAACCTCCATCGGGGAGAGTTTTCCCTTCTGTTTTATCTGAGTAGCGGGTATGTCGGAAGGTGAGTACACGGCTTCCCAAACATCTGCCCATGTGACTGGTTGCTGTCCCAGTTGATCGTTTCTGTAAACGAATGCTGCAGTCTGTGGAATTTCCCTGAGTAGTTGCTCGAGACGAATTTCCATCTTCCTCTTGTTTTTAAATAGACCTTCCTCTCTCAGTTGGCCTTTCAATTTGAGTGCGGAAATGATCCGTTTCCATCCTCCCAGGACCCTTGGGAGTCCGGTTTTGTTGACTTCATGCCCGGCTCGGAAGAGAATGGTTTCATCGTCTTCGTCGTCGCTTTCACAAAGAACTTGCTTTCCTCGGGGAGGTAAGCGCTGAGATTTGTTCTGCTATGCCGTTCCATCTCCTAGGTCATTGGGACCGTTGACCACCCTCGATTGACAGAGGGGGTTGGATGAGAACAGACGGTAGTCCAGGAAGTTGCCGTGAGCAAAACCCCTGAGGTCGAACTGGTCTAGAGTGACCTCTAGCTTTTTGTCTGAAGCTGCTTGTGACACTTTAAGGGCTTGGTCCCTGTAGGTCTTCTGAGCTTGGTTTTCATCCCAGAGATGGTTTTCTTGAGCGGCCAGTTCTATGAGGGCCTTCCTTGCGAGAGCTAGACAGTCTCCGTAGGTGTGCGTCGTCTGACTAGTGTCCAGAACTGTGATCACATCGAAATCGCCGAATGGCGGAAACACTTGGATTATATTGACGAAGGAAGTCGGACTGGGACATTCCATGCGGCTTTCCTTGATCTCCGTTACCAAGAAATTCGCCCATATTTGCTTGATTGAACACACGGGAGTGTTGAATTTTTCAATGTTGACAGTCTCGTGATCTCGCTCGATCGCCAAGTCTATCGTAGCTAGCGCCGCCGTCGCGGGATGTCTCGAATCCGTGACCGTGACGACCGGGAGCAGAATCGAACCGGAGCATGTTGATGCCGAGGTGGTCATTTCCTACGTCGGAAGCCGACTGCCTTGCGGGGAAGACCTTTACGTATGTTTTCGGGTGGCCGCCGAGCGTTCCCGAGGTTGATTTGATTCGTGACAGGGTGAGGAGCTTGGTCTCCTTCGCTGTTGCCCTAGGCCTTGGCGACGCTTGAGGGTATAAACTTGACTGATGGCACGGGCCGGTTGCCACTGGGGCTGGTACTCGAAAGTAATGATGAGCTCTGAGCTCGTTTGGCCAAGGCCTCGTTTACCATGAGCAGGCACTCGTCGAGGGTAACTTTGGCGTTGCAGAATCTGACGATAATGACCGGATCCTTGGTATCATCGGGATATCTGGAATAGATGATGTTGACGAAGTCGTCTGCCACTTGATCGTAGGGATTCTTTGTCGTGTCAACCAGCTTGCTTCCAATTGTCGGATAGCCGCCTGTACCGGACGTTGAGCTTGACAATTTCCATGGTATTGGAGCCTTGGTCGTAGGTGACCCGATCGGAACGGGTGCCGTCCTCGAAACCGAGCATGTGAATGCAGAGGTCCGCCCGCTGGTCCGCGCGTCCTCGACTCCGGAGAGTCCCGATTCGTCGTCGTCCGACGGCTCAACCCAAACGTAGGGACGCATTGCGTCCGGGTGCGTTGGCCGGAGCCGCTAGGAAAACATCATGCCCTTCATTGGAGAAGAGGGGTGCAAGCGGGTAGTTCCTCGTGGAGGACATCCCATACGACTTCCATGCATTCATCACGAGAATGACGGTGCTTGTTGACCTTTATCACGAAAATCTCTTCACTGCGAGGGGCCGTAGAGTTGGCTTGAAGAATGCCGACGAATCTCCGATTGGAGACAGGGGGTTTACGTGCCCGCATCATGGCGATGCTCGCTGTTTCTTTCCAATCCGCTCCAAATGTTGGAAACGACAAATGAACTTGATGTATCGGATCGCTTCTGTGGTCCGCCCGCTCGAGTACGTTGACATAGTTAGCATCTCCTGACTCGAGGGATTCTCGATGAGATTTGCCCCGATAGTCCCCCGGTCGGTTTGAAGGAGGTAGCCCCGGTGCCCGATCGCGGCACGCTTGCCATCGTCTCGGCTTCGTTTCCTATGAGGAAACCGTCTCCTCTCGATGACTTCAAGATCTCCCCGCCGGTTAATGAACTTAACGCACCGATGGAGAGTGGAAGCTATGGCTTTCATGTGATGCAGCCAAGGGCGTCCTAACAGAGCCGTGAATTCGGATGGAATGTACATCACGTGGAATTTTGCCGGCACCATTTGGGTTTCGAACTGTAGCTTCCAGAGTCACCGTCCCCGTGATGGGACGAGACGTGCCGTCGTAGGCCTTGATAGTCCGAGTAGACGGAATCGATGGCTTTCGTTGATGCGTAGGGCTCGCATCATGCCGAGAGGGAGGACGTTAACGGCTGACCCGTTATCCACCAATACTCCGGGAGTGTTATGGTATTGAGCTTGAGAGTGATGTACAGAGCTTCATTGTGCCCCGAGGCATCTCTCGGTAGGTCTTCGTCACGTAACGTGATCATACCGCCATACGCCGGGAATCGTAGATCCGGTCTCTATCCGAGAAGGAGAGTCATCAAGCCATCCGTTTCTGTCTTCCTCTTGCGAGGTAAAGCCTTTGGCTGGAGCCTCGGGATTGCGTTGAGGCCGTTTGTGGCGGTTGCCGCCTTGGTTAGCACGTTGATCGAGTGCGAGTGCCAAGCCGACTTTGATCTTCCTTTGCCGGTCCGGGCTCTAAGCCGGACAAATTGAACCTTGGCCGATCCCCGCGGGGGTTAGGCTTGACCGGGCAAGAAGATTACCAAGATCCGAGGTATTCCTGTCCCAAGGTCTCGAACTCGGTGTCGCAGGACTTTTCGGCTTTCCCACCCTTGCTCGCTCTAAAGCCGCATGGCCCGGAGGCAGGGAGGACTGGCCGGGAGTAGAGTACGTGGTAGTCGAACCTCCCGATGGCTCTCCGAGTGTACCCACACCGGTGTCTCCAGCCTTCGTATCTTTCTCTCAAAGATCTGTTGAGAGGACTTCTTCTTCGTTTTCTGAGGATTGCTCCGACCGTATCTTGGGACTCGTACTCCAGTGCAGCGGAGCAGCCACAAACATCGTAATCGATGTGGACATTTGATGAGGACCCTACTGGAAGAGGCGGAGGGACCGGCTCGCGGCAATCTTCTTGGGCACCCACTCAATGGAATTCACACTGTTGTTGTTGTTCGGGAAAAGGGTTTCCGACCGTATTGGGTCCACGGGGCGCTCCAACTTTCCTTCCTCTATCAAGTTCTGAATTTCGTATCGTAACCCCACGCAGCTGTCGGTGGTATGGCCGTGATATCGATGGAAGGCGCAAGACTTGCTCTTGTCGCCGTTGACTACGGGATTCTTGGGTTTGTAATTGGCAACGGGTTTAAGGAGACCTTCCTTGATTAACCCTTCCAAAGATCTTGCTTAGTGGCATATCCAACTTGTCGAAGTGCACGGCATCGCTTCAAGTGGAGTTGTTGCTTTGTGGGACTAAGTTTCTGTTACCCGTCTGCTGTCCCTGATGGATATAGTTGACAGACGTTTCTTTCCCTTTGCCGAGGGCCGGTGCGGGATTGAATGCAACCGCCGAGCGGTATCTCGTATGGCCGTGCAAAGAGCCAACTTTTCCTTGAGATCCTTCTCGAACCGTGAGCCGGCATTGACCATGGCCCGAGATCCGGGAAGAAATGGTGACCGATGAGAGTTCTCGATGGACGGTCTTAAGCGGGACTTGAAGATCCGCATCTGCTCATCCTCGAGAGTGGCTCCATGATCTCGGAGAGTTTCCAACTCCACCTCTTGTAGAATTCTCCGACGCTTTCATCCGCTTCGTTCGGTGGTGATTAAGTCCTCGCGACTCGTTTCCCACTCTAAGTTGGATCGGTACTGCCCAGAAGATGTTACCGATCCGATCCCTGTGTGTGGCGATCCGCAGCTTGACCCCTTCGAAACCATCGTAACGCCGAACTCTTGAGCGTATGCCGGAAGTGGTCGGCCATTTGCCGGAGGGTTGCTCCTTTCGCTCTCATGCCGAGAACGTAGGTGTCGACATGCGTTTGAGGACATTCGGTTCCGTCGAATCGGTCCATCTCCGCATTCTCGAACTTGGCAGGAGAGGCGTGACCATTCCCGGATCTCGCGGATTTGAGCGTTTCGCTTTGAGCCGCTCATGGTGGCTTTCTGTGTCTTTCATCCGTTCGACCATCCAGGCTAAGGTTGGGTCCAAGTGGTGGACTGTGAGGCTCGGCGCGGGTGCTACCATGTGAGCGGTAGTGATTGGAGGTGGAAGGCTTGATATATGTGGATATACGGGGCCTTTTCGAATCAGATCGGGGTTTGTCCCCTGTTTTGGGATTCGTGTATAGGCAACGGGATGAACCCGGAGGGTATTGAAGGATATTGGCATCTGTTCGAGATGGTCCAGCGGTGCGCCGGTGGTATTGAGTGATAGGAGTAGCACCGGGCCGGCCAAATATGACAGGTTGCCCGAGAGGTGGCAACGTGGAGCCTAGGTTTGCTTTCCTTCGTTCGAAGGAATCCCGTAAGTTGGCGGGGGAGGAACCCGGTTGAAGGTTTGAGGAGCCGGTTTCGGGAATCGTCATCCTCGACCAGACAAAAGTACCGTCTCGATCGGGGATAGCCGCTATACCTCGCTCATTCGTAAGCCGTACCACGAAATTCCGCCGATCTTCTTCTCGCCTCGTCAGAACCTCACAAGCCCGATGGCTTCTTCCAAAGTCATATCTCGTTACCGGTGGCGGGGGTCCGTCCCCGTCACGATTTCTCGGTGAGCTAGACATGTCGGAAATTCCGGCCGAGGGAACCGAGGGAACCGAAGAACCGTCTCGACGCCGCCGTAACAGTGATTCTGGCGAGGCGCTGACCCGGAAATCTGAACCACTTTCTGCTCGCAGCAGGAAACGAAAGGAAGGGTTTAGGCTTCGGAAAGGGGTATTTGGATCAAGGTTTCGGGCTTGTTCAATGTGCGCTACCGATTAAAGTTTACTTAAAACGCGTTTTCTCAGAGTCCTAATCGGTTGGAAAAGAGCAAGTCTTCTTTTCGCAACTAATCCTAGAGCTCTAATCAGTGGATCTCGTCACTACGCTTATAAGCCCCTCGTTTCCATTTGTAGATCATCTTTCTCGGGACGGACTATCCCGAGCGAGGTCCTATAAGGCAAGCGAGTTCCACCGACAAAGGAAAAAGTGAACTTAAGGCTAGCTGATCACGTAAACTTTCAACGTATGTGACGCACGGGCCACAAAAGTCAACGTCCTTAAGTTAAGGCGGGGATCGTGCCAAAATTTCGGCATGACCTCTCCTGACTCGCTTGCGCGAGGGACCTTAGCTTTTGGCGTTGGCCAAGTTGTGGCTGGCACGGTGAATACGGTGAGGGTTTGGTGACACGGCGTCACATTGAACCTTCAGGTATATTTTTTGGCAGAGCTCCGCATCAAAGTCAAGGCTGAAAAGCTCGAGACTTCGGGTCGGGAACGACCTTCGGTCTCAACCTCTCGAGCTTGACTTAGGGCGGGACCCGGCATAAAAAACATACACTTAGGCTTTATGACACGAGCTAAGCCAAAAATCAACCAGGGTCTTGGACAAAGTGTGACACAAAGAGTGCATGGCTTACACGGGCTAGGATGGGCTGTTTGGGACGACCCCGTGCGCCCTCGAAAGGTGTCTGGCAGACCAACCGAGGTGCAACTGATAAGGCCATCCCGGGTTACGGGTTGTAGTGTGCAAAGGTACCGAGGCAAAGAATCGCACGTGGAGTGCGGTGTACCGAGGCAGCAAGTGCGAGTAGTGTGCGGTCACTAAAATTCTTTTTTCTGAGTAAAATAGAGATTTTTCAGAATGTGTCTTAAAGCATTATGATGCGCATTTCAAAAGATAGCAAATGAAAATCAAACATGAATGGGGATGCACAAACATGGTATGATTTTGAAAGACGACAATGTAATGCCTTTGAAAAAACCGTTCGAGGTTTTAAAGTAACACACGCACACGAAAACGAGGAAGGGTAAACGAAAGTTTGACCCACGGAAGGCTTTTTTGAAAACATCGGCAGTTTTGAAAAAAGTATCCTTGTCCCCAGCGGAGTCGCCAACTGAAATTACCCGGGATTTCGCGCGAGCGCGAAACGCGGTTGTCTTTCGCGGAGGGTTGGTGTCTGAGACCTCACTTTTGGGAAGGAGAGGAATCGCCACGCGGTTTTTGTATTTTGAGCCCAAAACGTTGAGAAACGGCTATTGGTTGAAAATGGTGTCGTTTTTATTGGTAGCAAAAACTTAGGAAAAGGCTTTGAAAATGGGGTGTCATTTTTATTGGTAGCAAAAACGAGTAAAAAGCTTTTTGAGTACCAGAGATTGTTAGGTTCGGAGGTCACGTTACGTTTCGGGAAGAGTATTACGAGATCACCCGAAACGCCTCGTATGACGAGTCTTTCTACCTTTCTCGAAAATGTGTGCGTGTGTGTGTGTGTTTTGAAATGGGGGCTTGAATGACAAGCTTAATCTTGGTTTGAATGTCAAACGTTGATTAGGTGACTTTATTTGAAAAGACGAGCGTTTGCGTGGCAAACGTCGGTTTTGAGACGGAAATGAGCGTTTGCGTGGCAAACGTCGATTTTGAGCTTGAAAAGGAGTTCGAAGGACGAACTCCGATTTTGAACCGGGCGAGTCATTGTTAACGATTTTTACGGGAAAAAACGTATTAAATGATTTTGAGTGTCAAATGGCGGCTTTTAGTTTGAAGATGAGCGTTTGGATGCCAAACGTCATTTCGCGCTTTTTGAAAGAGAGTTCGAAGGACGAACTCCGATTTTGAACCGGGCATTACATTGTTAACGATTTTTACGTGAAAAAACGTATTAAATGATTTTGCGATCAACGAATCGGGTTGCGACTCGGACTTTGAAAAGTAAATATTATCACGATCCAAACGGGTCGGACTTTGTAAATGACAGTATTTAAAGCAGTATCAACGGAATCAAACGATCCGGAATCGTAAATGACGATCGACAAGCCAAAACGGCTCGGAATTGTAAATGACGATCGACGAGTCAAAACGGCTCGGAGTTGTAAATGACGTTTGATGGATCAAACGGTCCGGAATTTTAAATGACAGGAAGTAAATGACGAACGACGGATCGATCGATCCGGAATTGTAAATGACAGAAATTTAAACGGAACGGGGTCGGAACGCCATTTTAACCCGTGATTACTTCTCTTACGGGAAGAGAAGAGGATCGAAGGTAAAACGTATCGGACTCTGTTAGATGGAGGCATCTACATTTCAATAACGTTGTTCGAAACGGTTGTAGCGACTGGCGCGTAAACCGAGACGAAACGAGAGATCAGAGAGAGGGAGTTATACCTATGGCTAGGGTCGACTCCTTTGGCTCGGGGGTGTATACGGGATACGAAAAGTAGTTTGAAACGGTGTTTCGGAGTGGTGAGGGGCGTATTTGATCGAAATACGGAAGTTTCACGCGAATCGAGACGAACAGGGGCTCGGGAGGGGGTGAAACTGATGAGGGCCGAGGCTGTGGTGATTTTTTGGTGTAAAAATGTTCTCCTTCAATGGCTTTGACAGCCCTCCTATTTATAGGTGAAAATTCAGTAGGAGTCCGGCCGGACTTATCATGAAGTCCAGGGGGTTTTGTGGTATTTTGGAATTTTGAGGGACTTGCTGGCAATTTCTGAAAGTCTGCAGAGGGAGTCCGGCCGGACATAGACTGTATACCGGGGGTATTTTAGTATTTTCCCTTTGATTTCTGATTGAAGGGTGATGGGAGGGTTGTGGCATGGCTGCCACGTGTCCAATGACTCACCATTTGCATGGGAGTTCGTTCCCGGGTCCCGGTTTTGTCCGTTTTTTAAATAACAGTCCGAAAAATGTCCGAAACGCCCCCGGAAAGTGCTGGAAAGTGTATTTTTCAGGGAAAGCCGTACTTTTACGTGCGATGACACGTGTTAAGTACTCTTCGACGTTCGGATGCTCGGGGCAGTCCCGGGACGTCTCGTTGGCTTGCAACGGGGAGCTTTAACGGGTTCCGGTTAACCTGGAGCGGGCCAGTTAACGGATTCCGGTTAACTTCTAACGGATTTTGACGATCCGGATTTGGGTACTTACACATGGTCAACTGCACTGGTCATTAAAGTGAATGCGAACATAGAATTGTACGCTCGAATATTGTCTTTATAATTTTTACTCTTTTCATGCTTGTTCTCTAAGAGATCACTCAATAACTTAGGTGGCTGCACTAATGGGTCAATCTGAACTTTTCTATTCATGCAGCATAATGAAAATTTAGGCTGTGTTGATGCTTGCGTACTTTTCAACCTTTCATCATACCAGAACATCGCACCACATTTCGCACATTCGTACTCCGGATCGCCTATATCCCCATAAACTACAATATATTGATAAATATTTAAATTATATTAGTAATTCATTGGCTATACAGAGAAAATAATAATATAATATATACTTGAGAAAAAAATAATAATAAACACCTGTATTATATTGTTCGTCCGAATCTTTTTGCTTTTTACCGACGCACGCTTTCTTGAATTTTTTCTTCTAATTTATTAATGACTCACTTGTTGTCGCATGCATGCGAGAATTATTTATTAACGCGGATTCTGTATACAAATGGAATATATGATTTAGTATTAATGAAATATTTTATCATAAACTATTGAATAATAATTTGTAATAATAAATAGTTTTATTTAAAAATATCGAATGTTGAACAATTAAAAAAAATCATTACCTAAATTCACAGTAGGAGATAATAATGTTGTATTATTTGCTACTGTTACATTATCAAGTTTGATGTTCTGTTTTAGTACTTTGTGATTTATGCTTTGATGATCAGACTTGACAGTTTTCCTTAGTCTACCCTGCTAGACACGTCGTGACACTGGTGCCGACTGCCGACACACGGGATATGACTCGGACTCGTCAGGTTGAAAACGGACTCGGCAATTTTCATTTTTGTTTGATTGAAATCAATTTTTTCATCATTCCCACTTACATATCTAATGTATTAAGCCGATCAAACAAAGGAGGAGGAAGAAAAGAACCTGAAATTAGAAAACTCTGTTTGTTTCGACCTATGTAGAACGACATCTCGGCTTAGTGTTGTAGATCTGAGATGGTAGCCGACGCTTGAACACTCGGCTCGATTGTTGAGATTGTCGAGGTTGCCGTTGTTGATATGTGAATGTATTTGGAGTTGTCGGTCAGTTAAGCTCGTCGGGTCGTCTATTGGTGAAGGACGCTGTCGAAGATCGCAAAACAAAGTGAAAAGGCCTCCATGGAACACAGATGAGTGAGAAACGAAGGGGGCGAGAGGAGAGAGAGAGACAAACACAAAGGGTTTCTTGGTTGGGATTTGGAAGTGAGATATGGAACACAGATGAGTGAGAAACGAAGGGGGCGGGAGGAGAGAGAGACAAACACAAAGGGTTTCTTGGTTTATTAAACTATTACTATATTTTTTTAACTTTATTTAAATATGAATAAATTATTTATTTATTTTATTGTTTTATTTAACTGCAAACTTATAGAAATTAAAGACTCATAATTAAACATCAAATTGTAATATTTTAATCAATTACACTCATAAAATAAACAAATCTAAAATACTACACACAAAAAATAAACAGAAAGCAACAACGACATCGTTTGGGTGCAAGTGAAAATTTAAATATACAAAATATTAAAATTGTGTCAAATATATACATTAATAAAATAAGATTCATTTTTTATAGAAAAATATTAAAATTATGTCAAAAAAAATTCAAAATTAGGCTCTATTTATAGAGAAAAAGAAATTATAAACATAATTAATATTTTCATCCAAATAATATAATTTCATTTCAATAGTGAAAGTACAAAATACACAAATAGCTCGAACCAATTTCGTTCACAAAATGAACGAAACTGATAAACGAAATTTTCGTTCATGACCTTGAATGAAATTTCGTTCACCACTAAATGACATGAAACAAAATTGGTTCACCATTAAACATTCTCTAAAGGCTAGCAAAATTTCTGACTATGCTCAATATTTTTAATACTATCATTCTTAATACGGAGTAATAGCAATAATCAAAATTGACTTTTTTTGTTGTTGGTGGCATTGTAATTACTGTACTTCCTGTCACACATAAAACATTCTATGAAGACTGTTACATTTTTTTAATAGTTTTATTTTTAATTTTAAAATTAGATTTTGAAATCCAAAATGGATTTCATGTATTTCTTAACTGATTCTGAAATTTGAATAAATTGAACTCCATGAATTTGATTGAGTCATATAAAGAATGGATTTATGGAAATTTAAATTCATCGGACTCTTCTAATCTTTCTTTTCTCTAATTTAGTTATTGGAGGATTTTTAATAATTTTAACAAAATATTTGGAAATAAGCTAATAATGTTATATTCAAATTTGAAATTTGAAATCAGAATATTCAATTTTTTATAATGAACCTGTTATTATAAAATAAAATCAAAAATTTGAAATTTGAAATCAGAATATTCAAATTTGGGATTGAAATCTGAAATCAAAATATTTTGAAAATACAAAGTGGCTCTTTTTTTTACCTTAGTAAGGTTGGACATAATTTTTTTTAGTGAATTACATGTTTTATTTCTTTATTTAACATAAAAATATATACTCTCCCAATTATCAATCATCAAATTTTAATCCAGCTTGCAAAAAGATGAATTCATTTGAATGTATTACTCAGATATATAAAAAAAAAAAAGTCCAGGTGTTTAACTATATTGTTACATTAGTTGCGATCCTTGCGGAGTCAATGAGTCGGTCATTCAAACTTCACAAACATGATTTATATTTAATATAGAGTCCCAATTCAAGCTTTAATTCTTTTCCTTAATCAAGAATTATAACTATGTTGATAACACATTCGAATATTTATGTATATTTAGTAGGATATGAATTGTATCTTTAATCGATAATACATTGTCAAATTATCTCTTATCAGTTCTTAAGATAGATGAATTTAAAATCATCACTTATCCATTCAAGTTTGAATTTTAGATAGAAGTTAAATGAATAATACTTTTTATTTTCAAATAATTCGATTTTCTATTGATTTCTAGAAACTGTATACAAAATTTATGGTTAAATTGTAATTTATTCTGGCATCTCTTTTAAATTTCAAAAATTACTAATTATTTTAAATTTTCGAAAATTACTAATTATTTTAAATTTCGAATTTCTATTGGCTTCTAGAAACTGTATACAAAATTTATGGTTAAATTGAAATTTATTCTGGCATGTCTTTTAAATTTCGAAAATTACTAATTATTTTAAATTGAAATTTATGGTTAAATTGAAATTTAGTCTGGTATCTATTTTTAATTTCAAAAATTACTAATTATTTTAAATTTCGAAAATTACTAATAATTATATCTCCACAATTATCACCTAAAGAGTTTGAATTATTCAAAAATTGTGCTTAAATTTAGGTAATCATTAGTTTTTAAAATTTCAAAACTGTTTAAATCAATCAACTTCTAATTAAGAGGAAATTTTTATTTTAAATTGAAAATTAACTTTAACTAATAATATTACAATAATGCCCTTAATCAAGTCTTACTTGGAATAAAAATGAGTTGAAAATTGAATTGCTGACGTGGCCTTTGACGTGACCTTTTCTGGAGCTTCTAAATAGTTTTGCTATATATATTATATATGATATGATATATGATATGATTATTTTAAATTTTCGGAAATTACTAATTATTTTAAATTTCGAATTTCTATTGATTTCTAGAAACTATATACGAAATTTATGGTTAAATTAAAATTTATTCTGGCATGTTTTTTAAATTTCGAAAATTACTAATTATTTTAAATTGAAATTTATGGTTAAATTGAAATTTAGTCTGGTATCTATTTTTAATTTCAAAAATTACTAATTATTTTAAATTTCAAAAATTACTAATAATTATATCTCCACAATTATCACCTAAAGAGTTTGAATTATTCAAAAATTGTGCTTAAATTTAGGTAACCATTAGTTTTCAAAATCTCAAAAACTGATTAAATCAATCAACTTCTAATTAAGAGGGAATTTTTATTTTAAATTGCAAATTAACTTTAACTAACAATATTACAATAATCAAGTCTTACTTGGAATAAAAATGAGTTGGAAATTGAATTGCTGGCGTGGCATTTTCTGGAGCCTCTAAATAGTTTTGCTATATATATTATATATGATATATGATATGATTATTTTAAATTTTTGGAAATTACTAATTATTTTAAATTTTAAATTTCTATTGATTTCTAGAAACTGTATACGAAATTTATGGTTAAATTGAAATTTATTCTGGCATGTCTTTTAAATTTCGAAAATTACTAATTATTTTAAATTGAAATTTATGGTTAAATTGAAATTTAGTCTGGTATCTATTTTAATTTCAAAAATTACTAATTATTTTAAATTTCAAAAATTACTAATAATTATATCTCCACAATTATCACCTAAAGAGTTTGAATTATTCAAAAATTGTGTTTAAATTTAGGTAACCATTAGTTTTCAAAATTTCAAAACTGATTAAATCAATCAACTTCTAATTAAGAGAGAATTTTTATTTTAAATTGCAAATTAACTTTAACTAATAATATTACAATAATCAAGTCTTACTTGAAATAAAAATGAGTTGGAAATTGAATTGCTGACATGGCCTTTTCTGGAGCCTCTAAATAGTTTTGCTATATATATTATATATGATATGTAGGGCTATTACACGAACTGAGCCGGCTCGAGCTCGGCTCAGGCTCGGCTCGAAAAAAGCTCGAGTTCGAGTGGGCTCGAGGTGAACTCGAGCTCGAACCGATTTTCAAGCTCGTCATTTTTTTCGAGCGAATTATTCAAAAATTGTGTTTAAATTTAGGTAACCATTAGTTTTCAAAATTTCAAAACTGATTAAATCAATCAACTTCTAATTAAGAGAGAATTTTTATTTTAAATTGCAAATTAACTTTAACTAATAATATTACAATAATCAAGTCTTACTTGAAATAAAAATGAGTTGGAAATTGAATTGCTGACATGGCCTTTTCTGGAGCCTCTAAATAGTTTTGCTATATATATTATATATGATATGTAGGGCTATTACACGAACCGAGCCGGCTCGAGCTCGGCTCAGGCTCGGCTCGAAAAAAGCTCGAGTTCGAGTGGGCTCGAGGTGAACTCGAGCTCGAACCGATTTTCAAGCTCGTCATTTTTTTCGAGCCGGCTCGTGTTCGGCTCGTATGTTCGACTAGCTCTGTTCGAGATCGACTCGTTTGAGCTCGACTCGGGCTCGGCTCGTTAAAAGCTCGAATGAATTTTAGTATATATATATATATATATATATATATATATATATATATATAAATATATACTCCCTCCGTCCCGCCGATCTTAGGAAATTTTCAAATGGCACGGGGATTAAGGAAATTGTAAATGTTGTGAGTGTAATAGTAAAATAGGAGAGAGAATGAGTGGAGGGAATAGTAAATTATAATGGTGTTGTGAGTATTAAAATAATGTAGGAGAGAGAATGAGTTGAGAGAATAGTGATAAAAATTTTCCATTTTGGGAATTCTTAAGATTGATGGGACGCCCAAAATGGAAAATTTTCTTAAGATCGGTGGGACGGGGGGAGTATATAAGTCGAAGCTCGAGCTCGGCTCGTTAAAAACTCGTTTGATTTCAGATTTTTTTCAAAAAATAAGTCGAAGCTCGAGCTCGGCTCATTAAAAGATCGTTTGATTTTAGATTTTTTTCAAAAAATAAGTCGAAGCTCGAGCTCGGCTCGTTAAAACTCGAGTTCGAGCAGCTCGCGAAAAGCTCTCGAGCCAGCTCGCGAAAAGCTCAAAACTTGATTCGAGCCGAGCTCGAACATGCAATCTGGGCTCGAGCTCGAGCTCGAGAAAAGCTCGAGCTCGATAATTTTTATTCGAGCTCGAGCTCGAAACGTCAAAGCTCGGCTCGGCTCGGCTCGGCTCGGCTCGTTTACAGCCCTAATGATATGATTATTAGCTAATAAGGAGTATATCAAAAGTCTTTGGATTTTGGAATGGTGAATATGTGGCTTCTTCAAAAGCAAGAGTTTGCCTAAACATGTCTACGTGGCGAATCCTTAAGCCTCCTCACCAACTTTAATAGTATATACTCCTTCCGACCCGCCCGAAGTGTCTCAACTTTCCTTTTTTGGTGTCCCATTTAAAATGTCTCAGACCCAAAAAGAAATTTTTTTATTATTTTTATACTCTTTCTACCCCACTCATTCTCTCTCCTACTTTACTTTTACACTCACAACATTCTCTCTCCTAACTTTTCCTCCCACACATTCTCTCTCCTATTTAATTTTTCATACTCATAATATTTAACTTTTTTCTCTTTTTTACCTCACTTTCCTTAATTCTCGCGCCGATCTCATTTTGAGACACTTCGACCCGGACGGAGGGAGGGAGTATATAGATTTGACATTATAATGTAATCTCCTTTTGAGTTTCATTACAAATAAATAAAGTAATCGTCAAATAAAATAACAATAATTTTAAAGCCCCTTTCGTCTTCATCATCATCATCATCATCTTCATTTCATTTATACACTTGCAATCTTCATTCCTCTCCACCACCGCCGCCAACCCTCTCCTCTGCCCTTACTGCCACAGTGACTTCCTAAAACAAATGGATTCCCCTCTCTTCAACCCAAATCCTACTCCAATTCCAATCCCTAGCCCGTCCTCATCCCCAACCCAATCCACTCCCTCCGACGATCTCCTTGAAAGCCCTTTCCTCCAACGCCTCATCTATTACCTCTCCACCCCGTATGCCGACGGATCCTCTTCCATATCCCGTCACCACTCCCCGATTGCATTTTCCCTTGGCTCTCGAAGCATAATTCTTGCCCTGTTTGTCGGTTTAAGTTGCCGTTTGAGTGCAGTGGGGATTCAAAACGGAGGCAGCGACAGACGAGGATTTTGAGGTTGGGAGAATTGATGGAGAGTGCCCCGGTGAAGGCTGCTCCGATTAGGGTGTTCTTAGTGACGGCCAGTTGATGGCTTCGGTGGATTCAACCGGTGGTGATGCTGCCGGAATTGTAATTTGGAATGCATTCCTATCCTATCCTATTTTTGAAAATACAACATATGACATTTAATTTTGTTTTCTTGTTGCGTCTTTGAATTGAGGATTTTGTTTATGATTTATGGTGAAAATAGGTGGTGATTTATGGAGGTGGGGCAGAAAAATGGGTGGTGACCTAAAGAGTAAAGAGTGTGGAGGATAAGTAAGAAGACTAATAAATTCATTAAATAGACTCACACAGCTGTTAAATGTATTTAACGAGTGTTAGTCTTTTTCTTATATTGTTAAAATTTTTGTGATCTTTTTAACGTCGTTAGGGTTCGTTTCATTATATGAAATGAGGTGGAAAAGTACGTTACATTAAGATGTCAAACCTTAGTATGTTTCATTAATTGTAAAAAATTGTATAGTATGTTACCCCAATTTGTTGTTTACCCGGATAGACGAGATAAGTATGTACTCCCTCCGTCCCAGCGGAGTGTGGATTTTTGGTTAACTTTGACCAACTTTGACCAATAATTTAAATAAATAATAATGATCCTAATAAAAATTTAAAAATTTGTTATTGTATCACGCTTAATAATATTAACAATAACATTTTTTGGATTTTTATTAGGATCATTATTTTTTTTTAAAATTATTTTTTAAAAAAAATTATTGGTCAAAGTTGATCAAAATTGATCAAAAATCCACACTCCGCTGGGACGGAGGGAGTATACTGTATATATATTCCAATACGAGTATACTCAGCCATGCTTAATTGAAGGGTAGAATAATCTTATACGACGAGATAAGTATGTATACCGTATATATGTACCAATATGATTTGCAGCGAACAGTCATCATGGTATACTTGTAGATTGAGGCTTATAAAGTGGTAGCCATATTTGCAAGTTTGAGCGATGGAGAAACATTTTTACCTTTCTTCTTCCTAGTAAGAAAGGCTATCTATCATGGATTTGGGGCGCATACGGTTGAACCGCACACAAGTTGTGCCAAGGTGGAGGGCCGAGATGCGATGAGGAGCGATCAAACGGGTAGGAAATGACGAGACGAGCAAAATGACAAAAAATGTCATTAATGAAGGCAAAATGAGGAACGTCGAGATGGATCAGAGGGCCGAGATCACGGCCCGCACAACTGCTCTGTGCGGTTCAACTGCACCGGCCCCGACCCGTGTGCTGTGCGGTACAACCGCACCGGCCCGGATCCATCTTTCGTTCCAGTGTGAACCTATTTTAGTGTTTATTCCTTTTGCTTTGCTACACTCAAAAGAGCAATTTGAAAGAAAAAGGAAAAGCATAGAAAAAGCACAAAGACCTAATATGGTAAGAATTGATTTTGGTGTTTTCGCCCTTCAGACTTTTGGAATCTGTTTAGGTTAATGAAATTGAACACTTATTATTGCCTTTTTTTAAAATCATAACCAATTTAATATAATGTGGTCACCTCCCTCTCTTAAAAATGGAGGGTGGAGAGTTATCGGGAATTTTTTTCCAAAATGACACTGTTTCAAAAAGTATTTCTCAAAATGTCACACTTTTATAAAAGTATTGACTAGAATAGCTTAGTTTTTAGAATTCGCGGTTGGCAGCTGCGTTTTCATTAATGAATTCGCAGTTGACAACCACGGGTTTATAATTTTTCTAATTTTTTTAATTTTTTTTTAAAAACGCGGTTGGCAACCGCGGGTTTATAATTTTTCTAATTTTTTTTTTAAACGCGGTTGGTCAACTTTGAAAACGCAGTTGCCAACCGCGAATTCTAAAAACTAGGCTATTATGGTCAATACTTTTAAAAATATAAATATGACATTTTGAAAAATACTTTTTGAAACAGTGTCATTTTGGGAAAAAGTTCGAGTTATCGGGCACCATATGTGGGTCTCAACATCTCCCAGAAAGAATTTTGCGGCTGCATTACAACCGCACACTGCAGCGTTGCAGCAAAATACTTGCAACATCCTTAAGTTTTAGGGCTTGTAGTAATTAGCACAGTATGTCACTTTTTTTTTGACGGTGTCCCACGCTGAGAGGCGAGGAGAAGGATCGAACCATATTGCTCACAGTGTATGTCACTTACAACTGTACTGTTGATATGAAATTATTGAAGTAGCCTGGAAAACATACTAAAGAATATCAGCACCCTACACTCTACCTGGAAGCATAACTTCAACTTTATCATCACAAAAAGAATATATATTTATTTCTACAACAAGAACACAAAAATAAATAAAGGTAACCTTTTCTTTCATTACAAATATTCCTATAGTACCCATAAAATTTCCACATATATATTTACCAATACCACCTTCCCATTCTCCAAATTTTCTAATGGCATTCTCCAATTTTCTTCTCATTCTTCTATTTAATCTTTTACCTTTACTTGTACTTGCCTCCCAAGAACCCCTTCCACAAATCCAAAACCAAAGCCAAGTCTTTGAAGATTTGATCATGCAAGCATGTAACAAGGTCAAAAACCGGGGTCCGTGTCTCTCGAACCTACGGTCAAGGCTTGAACTAGACTCGACCGATCAGAACCCTACCTCGGTTCTGAAAGCTGCACTCGAGGCCACCATCAATGAAGCACGGCTAGCCATAGATATGGTCACAAGGTTCAACGCGCTATCAATAAGTTCACGCGAGCAATTCGCAATAGAGGATTGTAAGGAACTCCTCGACTTCTCTGTTTCCGAGCTGGCGTGGTCCTTGGAGGAGATGAACGAGATCCGAGCCGGTTCAGTTAATGTTCATTACCAAGGAAACCTCAAGGCATGGTTAAGTGCTGCATTAAGTAACCAGGACACATGCTTAGAGGGCTTTGAAGGCACAGATAGAAGACTTGTAAGATTTATCAAGGGAAGTTTAACACAAGTCACCCAACTCATTAGTAATGTTCTAGCTCTATACACTCAGTTACATACATTGCCATTTAAGCCCCCTAGAAATGCTACAATTTACCACGAGAACACGGATTTTCCGAAGTGGATCACCGATGGTGAGAAAGATCTTCTACTTGCTAGTCCAAATGGAATGCATGTGGACACAATAGTTGCGTTAGATGGGACGGGGCATTATCGTTCGATTGCGCAAGCGATATATGAAGCTCCTAACTATAGTAATAGGAGGTACGTTATATATGTGAAGAAAGGAGTTTATAGGGAGAATATTGATATGAAGAAGAAAAAGACCAATATTATGCTTGTTGGGGATGGAATTGGTGCCACAGTGGTGTCTGGAAATCGCAATTTCTTGCAAGGATGGACCACTTTCCGAACTGCCACAGTTGGTACGTGCCTAATTAAATTTAATATTTTTTTGGCTGGCTGGTTGCTGATCTCACAGCTGTAGGGTCGGTAGGGTCTATGCAGATGTGGACTCCACCGACCTCACGGCTGTTGAATTTGCAACTGATCCAAATAACTGTGACATGTCTAATTATGTTGTTTTATAGCTGTGTCGGGCAAGGGATTCATAGCGAGGGACATGACATTCCGAAACACGGCGGGCCCACAAAACCGCCAAGCGGTCGCACTCAGGGTGGATTCCGACCAGTCAGCATTCTACCGGTGCAGCATGGAAGGCTACCAAGACACCCTCTATGCTCACTCCCTCCGACAATTTTACCGTGAATGCAACATCTACGGCACAATCGACTTCATCTTTGGCAACGGAGCAGCCGTCCTCCAGAACTGCAAAATCTTCACCAGAGAGCCTCTGCCATTACAAAAAGTGACCATCACGGCCCAAGGCCGTAAAAACCCGAATCAGAGCACAGGCTTTTCGATCCAAGACAGTTATGTTTACGCCACCAAGCCCACTTACTTGGGCCGGCCCTGGAAGGAGTATTCAAGGACTGTGTTCATGAATACGTACATGAGTGGGCTTGTTCAGCCCAGAGGGTGGCTTGAATGGTACGGGAACTTTGCTTTGAACACTTTGTGGTACGGTGAGTATAGAAATTATGGGCCTGGTGCATCGTCGTCTGGTCGGGTTCGGTGGCCCGGTAATCACGTGGCCATGGATGCATCGACGGCTAATTTCTTCACTGTTGGACATTTCATCGATGGGGTTTCGTGGTTGCCTTCAACTGGTGTTAAGTTCTCAGCTGGTTTATCCAATTAAGTCGCTAAAACCCAATGAGCATTTAGATGGTCCAATATTAATAGTCCAGCCTTATTTGAAGTTGTCCATATTATTATGCTCAATAAGATGTAGTCGAGATTAGCGTCGGGACGGGCGAATATATAAGATTTTACAATTTATTTGGAATGGTGGGATGCACCAGACCCTTGTAATAGTGTAAGACACGGGCGCCACTCGAAGGTCCAAGTAGCAAGCTATTTTATTGGGCGTTCCCCCTCAAAAAATAAGATAAATATCATGTTAGATATTAAACCGATAAGAATAGATACTATACTTATCTTAGCCAAAAGTCCGAGAAAGGTAGACTTTTCTTTCCTTGGGCTGTTGTTTTTGCAGCTTGTCAGACTATTTCGCTTCTTTCACTACGCTAATGTGGGATACAATGCAAATAACCGAATTCGCGCTAAAGTCATGCTTCAGTTTATTTCTCTGTTCTTTCTGATGAGCTGAAATCGTAACATCAATTTTATTTCTCTGCTCTTTCTGATGAGCTGGAATCGTAACATCAATATTGATTATGGTCAAACACAGCGTTACTCAACCTTAATCTTGAGTTAAGAATTAGTGGAACAGTGCGAGGAGAGAGTGTATTGTACTATAAAATCGAAAGTGGCATTTGGAGACGACATTGAGTTGCAGAAAACATACGTAGCTTGTTTTTACTGTGTATTTCTAGGAATATCATCATAAACTTGTGTATTACTCGGCATAATGCACAAGCTCTTTGTCTTCCCCTAAAGTATCGATCAGTACAAAGAGCACAGATTATCTGACACTTGAGATTCAAACAAGTCCAGATCCTAATCAATGTGTTAGATTAAAAGATTTCAAAATTCTTATCCATCAGATTGCAGATCTCTCTTAAAATGTTAGAGAAAGTCAAACTTATTTACGTGAGCGAGAATCAATAGATGGAAAAGGAAGGACGTCGCTGGATCATGGCCAGTTGTGTAAAAAAAAAGAAGATAAATCAAAGTGTTTGAATTAGCAAGTAAATCATGGCTACCATGCAATTAAAAACTTGTATTTTCTCTCTATTTCTCTCTCTCCTTTTGATTTCTCCCTTACCATCTTCATCTTCATCTGCAGATGATATTTGTAGCCTCACCCCTTTACCTTCTTTCTGCAAATCCATATTACCAATATCCGGATCTCCCATTGCCACCATAAACGACTATTGGCGAATCTTGATTCAACGTTCATTATCAACAACTAAGTTGTTCCTTTCCTTGGTCAATCTTCAACTTGGCCTCATTAGTCATTAGTGGAATACTTTCCGAGAAAATCACAATTCAAGCTCTCCAAGATTGCATATTTCTTTCCAACTTGAACATAGATTTCTTGCCAGAAACTCCTGAAACTATTTCTTCCACAAATTCATTTGATCATTCAAGAGCCGATTATTTTCACACATTGCTTAGTGCAACTTTAACCAACCAACAAACTTGTTTAGATGGCCTTGAAAATGAAAATTCTTCTTCAATCGTCAGAAACGCCCTTTTGGTCACTCTGAATAAGCTAACTATGATATATCGTGTGGTGCTTGCGCTTTTTAAGCACGGGTGGGTTGATGAATCTGACGAAAACGGGAGTTGTTCAGTACATAGAGATTTCGCGTTATCCAAAGTGAATGAACAACATTTAATACTGCAACATTTGGTAAGTTGAATCACTTTTATAATCTGAATACAAAATAAATGAAATATTTATTCAATTATTTTGGTTGCCTGCAGCTGTTGTTGGGCAAGGATTTATCGCAATAAACATAACATTCCGTAACACAGCGGGACCAGCAAAGCATCAAGCAGTGGCAGTAGGAAACGGGGCAGACAAATCCACATTCTATAGCTGCAGCTTCGAAGGCAGCTTCGAAGGCTATCAAGACACCTTATATGCCCATTCACTTAGACAATTATACAGAAACTGCAATATCTACGGCACAATAGATTTCATATTTGGAGATGCAGTCGCAATTTTCCAACGCTGCAGCATATTTGTACGCCTACCAATGCAAAAACAGTTCAATGCAATCACTGCACAAGGAAGAACGAACGTGAATCAGAATGGTGGGACCACAATACAAGATTGTTTCATCACAGCAGCTCGAGATTTGGCTTTATATAATAACGGTACTAATACATTTAAAACATTTTTAGGGAGGCCGTGGAAGGAATATTCTAGAACAATTTATATGCAGTCTTTTATAGATGACTTGGTTGATCCTGGGGGTTGGAAGGCTTGGGACGGAAGTTTTGCATTAGGTACATTATATTATGGTGAATACGACAATACTGGTCCTGGATCGGATACTGCAAATAGAGTGGTGTGGCCTGGTTATCATAGGATGAATGCAATGGATGCTGATAATTTCACTGTTGCAGAGTTTCTCGCCTGAGATGAATGGTTGCCGCCTACTCAAGTTCCTTATACGGGTGGTTTGATATGAAAAGTCTTTTGTTGTTGTTCTGTGCTAATCAATGAGGTACCCTTGAAGTGTAATAGATTATATATGCTTAATGACTTGAAATGCAACCCAAGAGACTCCCTTACTCTCTTTTTTTTTTTTTTTTTTTCCCTTTTTCAATCTTGAATTATATATATATATATATATATATATATATATATATATATATATATAAATTAGTTATATATAGTTATATATTTTTTTCATGGAAATGTTCTAAGATAGTTTCAGTATGATAACTTTCAAAAATATTGCAACCTGATGAAATCCTCTATTTTGGTAGGATCAACATGAAAATAGAAGATTTATCTGCCTTTTGTTTCCAGGAATCCTTATAGACCAGAGAAATAAAATTGCTACAGATATTCTTATATATATATATATATATATATATATATATATATATATATATATATATATATATATATATATATATATATATATATAGTTTCATGGAAATCCTCTATTGCGAACTGGTTGTAAGAAGCTGTTTTATAGACCAGAGAAATAAAAGGTACAGAAATTTGTGATCATGGAGAGAAACATGGTAGTTTGTAGTTGACTAACATATTTAGAGAACATAAGCCATATTCTCTCTCGACTTCACGCTCTCGATCCTTTCCTTCCTCCAAGCCACTCGTTCTGTACCAGAAATAACCGACATTGACTTTTGTTGGGGAGAAAATAACCAAACTCTTTAACATTTCAATTCTCTGTTCTGTCCAAGAACAAGAAGCATTTCCGATAAACGTGGCTCTAAAGCGAGTCTAATTATCTGTGGAGGCTGTTAATCGAATCTGTCAAAGGAGAGGAGGGTCAACCAGCATCCAATGCCCGCCCCCTCTCTTATTTAGGAAAATAGGTAAAAGCTTGAGCTTTATATATATATTCATCAAGAATGGCTAGCGAAAAAAACAAGAAATACGCCATTATTGGTGTCTCTTCTGTAGTATTGGTGGCTGTGGTGGTAGCTCTGATTGCTAGTATCGGTTTTGATGATGGAAATAGCAAAGAGGTTTCCGCCTCTCAAAGATCAATCAAGAATGTCTGCCAATCCACCGATTATCAACAAACTTGTGTTGAAAGCTTGTCATCTGCAGCTGGAAACGCAACGGAGCCAAAAGACCTAATCAAAGTTGCTTTCGACGTGACAATAAAGAAGGTCAAAGAAGCTGTGAATCGTTCGTTGACCTTGCAAGAGCTTCACAAGGACCCAAGGACAAATTCAGCATTAAAAAATTGCGAAGAACTTGCGAACCTTGCCATCAATGATCTCCAGAGATCTTTCCACAAGATGGAGGAGTTGGAGTTGATGCAGTTTGATGATATTCTCACCAAGTTGAAGATATGGCTTAGTGGAGCAATGACTTATGAAGAAACTTGCTTAGATGGATTTGAAGATACGAACGGAGATGCAGGGAATAAAATGAGAGACGCGTTGAAGACTGCCATGGAACTGACTGCCAACAGCCTTGCTATGATTGATGAAATCTCGACCGCACTCCAGTCATTAAACATACAACACACCTTGACAAATCGTCGTCTCCTTTCCTCATCAGATTGTCCTTCATGGTTATGTGTTGAAGAATGGATTCATGATCTCGAAAATGGGACCCGGAGAATCCTTTTCGGGGACAAGCCAACGGAGAATATTAAAGCAAACCTTACTGTTGCCAAAGATGGGACGGGAAATTATACGACTATTAATGAAGCCTTATTTCATATACCAAAAAAGTCGAACAAAACATTTGTGCTCTACATTAAGGAAGGTGCTTACAACGAGCACGTACAATTTAACAGCTCGCTAACTCATTTGATGATAGTTGGTGATGGCCCGACGAAAACCAGGATTACCGGACGCTTGAACTACATAGATGGAACTACCACCTATCACACTGCAACTGTTGGTAAGATACAACATTTCTAACTTGTATCTATATCTATATCTGTATCTTCATGTATATTCTTCTCCCGGATACACTTGGTACTAAGGCTTTGTCGTTGTTGTATCTATATCTGTATGTATATATGATAATTTGATGCATGAATGCAGCTGTGCAGGGAGACTATTTCATTGCAAAGGACATTGGATTTGAGAACACTGCAGGTCCAGAAAAGCACCAAGCTGTGGCCTTAAGGGTAGGAGCTGACATGTCGATATTCTACAACTGCCACATGGACGGTTACCAGGACACTCTCTACGCCCACACCTACCGCCAATTCTACCGCGACTGTGTCATCTCAGGCACCATCGACTTCATCTTTGGGGATGCTGCAGCTGTCTTTCAGAACTGCACCATGGTGGTTCGTAAGCCAATGGACAATCAGCAGTGCATTGTAACAGCTCAAGGCAGAAAGAATCTCCGTCAGCCCACCGGGCTCGTTCTCCAGAACTGCACCGTTGTAGCGGACCCCGCTTTGTATCCCACCAGGAACAAGACAAAGTCTTACCTAGGCCGGCCATGGAAAGAGTACTCAAGAACAATCATCATGGAGTCGTACATCGGTGAGTTTATCCAGCCACAAGGGTGGTTGCCTTGGAACGAGTCATTTGCTCTAGACACTCTATTTTATTCCGAGTTCAACAACCGGGGCCCACGATCTTCGAAAGAAAAACGAGTGAAATGGACGGGTATTAAGGAGCTTCCCACTGAGCGTATCATGCGCTTCACCGCAGCAGAATTCATTGAGGGTGATCAATGGATAGTGGAAACTGGGGTGCCTTATATACCCGGACTTTTATATCCACCGCCTAAAGAAAATGTGACTGCCATTAGTGAGTACACCCCCGAGGAGGACTTAGATTTGATTGGTTATAAGCGTAACGGGACTTCTTACCATGATAAGGAGAAGCCGGCGGTGGCTTCGAATAGTAATGCAGCTGCAGCAGCAACCAAGGGGGCTCCTGCAACTAGTAATGATGCAACATCATCAGCATCAGCAACCAATGGGGCTCCTGGAACTAGTAATACAGCAGAAGCAACCAAGGGGGCTCCTGCAACTAGTAATGATGCAACATCAGCAGCAGCAACCAAGGGGGCTACTGGAACTAGTAATGATGCAACATCAGCAGCATCAGCAACCAAGGAGGCTACTGGAACTAGTAATACAGCAGAAGCAACCAAGGGGGCTCCTGCAAATAGTAATGATGCAACATCAGCAGCATCAGCAACCAATGGGGCTCCTGGAACTAGTAATACAGCAGAAGCAACCAAGGGGGCTACTGGAACTAGTAATGATGCAGCAACAGCAGCAGCAACCAAGGGGGCTACTGGAACTAGTAATGATGCAGCAGCAGCATCATCAGCAACCAATGGGGCTCCTGGAACTAATAATGCAGCAGCAGAAGCAACCAAGGGGGATACTGGAACTAGTAATGATGCAGGAACAACCAATTGGACCCCTGCAACTAGTAATGAAGCAGCAACCAAGGGGGCTCCTGAATCTTCAATAGCTGCTTATCCTGCTGATGCTCCTGCTCTGAGCCCAGATGGTTCACCATCTCAGCCAGAAAGAAGTTGGCCTTTCAACCTTTTCGGCTGAAGGGATTTGGATTTTAACAGTTGATATTTGTTCGGGATGATAATTTTTCCTTGACATATAGTAACATTTTGTATTAGAGTATGTTAAAAATGAAGCACTTTTGTCATTTCTGTTATTCTTAAGATGAACAACCTAGTTTGCAACTCACTTTGACTTGGTTTTCTTTTAATCAGAAAATATATAGTAGTCTTCATGTTATCAACTTGATGGTCCAGAATCAGCAAAAGTCAAGAAATACTTGTTATTATGAACATTTTTAAGTATTTTGAACCACTAAAATTAAGCTCTGAAAATCTGAAATAGGTGCCAAACTCTCATTATTATATCCTCTTATTATATATAGATAACTGAATATTTCTCCTAAGCAATTCTTTCTAGAAATACACACATTACGGTCATGGCAACGAATTGTATGAGTGCCCCTCATGACTCTTCTAATCCCAGCCCCTCTAGACACTCTTTTGTACGTCCCTCTCTATTGTTTCCGGATGAGCGGAAGATGTGCTCACATAGCGGGACAGTGCGCACTAGAGTTGTTTGCTGTTAGTTTACGATACAGAGAGAAAATCATAAGCCACAGCCCTAACTGCTTTGGCGTGCGTATTTATACTACATATATACAACTTACAGTTAGACCCCTGAACATATAGAGTTCTACACTTTAATCTATAACTTATACTCTAACACTCCCCCTCAAGATGGAGCATAAATGTCATGTATATGCCCAGCTTGTTACAAATAAACCTCAACTTGTTCCCATTCAATGACTTAGTGAACACATCTGTAAGTTGATTTTCAGTTTTAACATAACTTGTAGCAATAACCTTCTCCTGAATTTTCTCTCGAACGAAATGGCAATCCATCTCTATATGTTTCATTCGCTCGTGAAAAACTGGATTTGAAGCAATGTGAATGGCTGCTTGATTATCACACCATAGTCGCATAGGCAACGAATCACATATACCAATCTCACTCAATAGTTGGCGAATCCACACAAGTTAACATGTCGCTTGAGCCATAGCTCTATATTTTGACTCAGCACTCGACCGGACACAACAGATTGTTTCTTACTTTTCCATGAAACCAAGTTTCCTCCAACAAAAATGCAGTATCCACTAGTTGATCTCCTATCCGAAGGAGAACCTGCCCAATCTGCATCTGCGAACCCCTCCACTCGCATGTGTCCGTGATCACTATATAACACACCTTGTCCTGGGAGTTCCTTTTGGATCGCGAAGAATCCTCACAACAGCATCCCAATGGATACTCCGTGGTGATGACATAAGTTGACTTACTGTACTAACTGCAAATGCAATGTCTGGCCGCGTAACTGCCAAATAATTCAATTTCCCAACAAGCCGACGATATCTCTCTGGGTCAGCGAATTCATTGCCACCATCTACTGTAAGTTTAAGATTAGGATCCATCGGAGTCTCACATGGTTGAGCCCGTAACAACCCTGCATCAACTAATAAATCAAGCACATATTTCCTTTAAGACAAGAAGATGTCCTGTTTGCAATGTGCAACCTGAATCCCCAAGAAATATTTCAAACTACCAGTGATGATGATATCATCCACATACACAACAAGTAAAATGACACCTGCACTACTATGTCGATAACATACGGAGTGATCACTATGACATCTGGTAAGTCCAAACTCTATCATCACCTCGCTGAATCTAACAAACCACACACGTGGAGACTGTTTTAATCCGTAAAATGTCCGCTTCAACTTGCAGACTAACCCAGACTCCCCCTGAAGCAACAAACCCTGGTGGTTGCTCCATATAAACCTCTTCCTGTAAATCACCATGTAGAAATGCATTTTTCACATCAAGTTGATGAAGAGCCTAATGATAAGATGAAGCAAGAGTTATAAGTATACGAACAGATGCATGTTTAGCAACCGGAGAAAATGTATCAGTATAATTAACGCCATATGTCTGAGCATATCCCTTCGCAAGGCGAGCCTTAAGATACCTTTACAGCATACACCCATTTACACCCGATTGCTTGCTTACCTTCTGGTAAAGGAACTAAATCCCATGTCTGATTATGTAAAAGAGCACTCATCTCCTCCTGCATGGCCTTTTTCCATTAATGATTACCTACTGCTTCAGACACAGACTTAGGAATAGTGTAAGACTCAAGGAGATTAACGCACAATGCTCAGAAGATAACCCATTATAACTAACAAAGTTAGAAATAGGATGTATGGTACAACTACGTTTACCTTTCCGAAAAGCAGCATGAACATCAAGATCAGAAAGAGCATCTGTAACAGGATCATGCAACAATGGAACTGGCTCGATAGGGGTAGAATCTGGAGGAACCTTTGATCGACGAGTATAAACATGCTCAATAGGAGGCCGAACTATGTGATGAGTGGGAGAGTGCACAACTCTATAAACGAAAAAGTCATCATCAGAGACCGACTCGACAGGATGTGCTCTAGAGGTGGGATAAAAGGTTGCAAATTCATGAAATGTAACATCGGCAGAAATCAAATACAGATTCAGGTCCGGAGAAAAACAACGATACCCTTTCTAAGTACGAGAGTAACCTAAGAATATACACTTCAGTGCCCGAGGATCTAACTTGGTTATACCAAGACGGTGATCACGAACAAAACAAACACATCCAAATATCCTAGGAGAAACATTGTATAGAGACCGAGAGGGGAACAAAACACGATTTGGAATTTCTCCACGAAGCACGAAAGAAGGCATCCTATTTATAAGGTTACAAGCAGTTAAGATAGCATCGGCCCAAAAATGTTTCGGAACGTTCATTTGAAAGGAAAGTGCCCGTGCAACTTCAAGTAAGTGACGATTCTTTCTCTCAGCTACCCCATTCTGTTGAGGTGTATCAATACATGAAGATTCATGGAGCATGCCACGGGAGGCCATAAATTTAGAGTAACACATTAGAGAAATACTCTTGAGCATTATCACTACGAAGAAGTTTAACACGCACACTAAATTGAGTCTCAATTTCAGCACAGAACTCAGAAAATATGTCAAATAACTCGGAACGATTTTTCATTAAATAAATCCATGTGACACGAGAATAATCATCCACAAAAAGTGACAGTACCGATAACCTAATTTTGAAACAACTGGACAAGGACCCCAAATATCAGAATGAATGACATCAAATGGGGCATCTACCCTTTTATTAACTCTAGGAAAATAAGAAATACCATGGTGCTTTGCAAGTTGACAAGCATCGCACACAAGATTAGGTAAATGACAAAGATCTGGACACAACTTCTTGAGACTCGATAGTGAAGGATGACCAAATCTGCAATGAATCTGGAATGGAGTAACGCAAGAACGAAAACATGTAGGTGATGACGCAGCCTTAAAGTAGTAGACTCCACCAGATTCTTCCCCTTTACCAATAATCCTTTTCGTCGCACGATCCTGAAAGACACAATGTGTAGGAAAGAATGAGACCTCACAATTATTATCACGAGTAAATTTACTAGCATACAACAGATTGAAAGAAAAACTCAAAATGTATAAAACTGAAGACAAAGTGAGCGACGGTGTAAGACAAATACTACCACGCCCCTGAATAGGTGCTACCGAACCATTGGCCAGTGTGACACTAGGTGTAGATGACACTGGAGTGAATGAAGAAAATATACCTCGACCGCCAGTCATATGATCAGAGGCACTCGAATCTATTACCCATTTACAGTTAGACAAAGAGACGCAAGCAGTAGGTTTTACCTGGCCAAAAGTAGCAGTAGAGGAGGATGAGGATGCTTGAAATTGTGTATAACGACCAAACTCATCATCAGACATCATTACCATCTTACTCTCCGTCGGTTGGGATGGGGACGCCGTCGGTTGGGGTGGGGGCGGTGCAGTAATCGTTGTAGAACTAGAAGCAGCATGACCAAATCTCTCTGTCTTTCCATGCAACTTCCAATAAGTGCGCATCATATGACCTGCTCCCCTACAATGATAACAAATATGTTCCTCTGTAATCTCCTTACCTCCACCCCGGCCACCAGGACCACCAGTACGACCTCCTCTATTAGGTCCACGACCACCTCTGCCACTACTGTCAAAACCCGCAAGGGCAGAGGAATCACTGTCAAAAACCCGATGTCGCTGACCCACAAGGGCAGAGGATCACGTGTGGGAACAACACTATGAATCCCACTACTACTCGCTCCATACTCTAAAGACGAACGAAGAACACGTGAAAGGGCATCCTGAAGAGAACCCACATTTGTATCCGATAAGATATTAGACCGAGCAGCGCTAAAATCTGATCGTAAACCAGCAAGAAATCCAAGAATGATCAATTGTTCACGTTGCGCCTGCATAACAGTAACATCTGCTCTGAGTGGTAAAAGAGAACTCCACTCCGCTGCTAGTTTCTTATAATCAACAAAATATTGTGTCACATTGCGATCTTTTTGATCTTGGCGAAACAATGCACAAGATAAGTCATAAATTCTGTTCAAATTATCCTTTCCTCCATACACAACTGCCAAATATTCCCACATATCTCGAACGTTAGCCGTTTGTGCAACTAACTCAGCAACCTTATCATCCATAGAGTTCATCAGTTTATAATACAAATCAGCATCATCTCGCATCCACTTAGCATTTGTCGCTTGAACAGTAGCGAGATGATCCTCTTTGTTTTGCCCCCTTCAAATTCATTTCAACTACATGACGCCACATTAAGTAATTATTTCCCGTTAACCTTTTATCAGTAATCCTTGAGCCTGTAGATATTACCTCAGAAACGACCATCTTATCATCTGAAGACTCAGTATTCGACATTATTAAGAGATACCAAACAATACCAAACAACTTCCTTGAACAATCAACTAGTAAACAGAGAAGAAAATCACCAAACCAAAAAATTGAACACACAGTCAACCTCTGCGATGGCCAGCGATCTGATCTGTGTTGATCCGGCAGAGTAATTCCGATGGACGGGCCGGCGCGTGAAGTGCGTGAGACAAATTCTGACGACGGTTGACGTCGCAACACGGACAGACGAAGTCGCCCAGGCAGGACGAAGGGACGACGAAGAGAAAAAAAAAAAATCAAACGGACTCAACTGGGTCCGTCTCTGAGATTCAAGGATTTCTTCAAGACAATCGCATGATCACGACGATCTCTAACCTAGTTTCAAACCAGGCTATGATACCATGTTAGTTTACGATATTCATAGAGAAAATCATAGGTCACAACCCTAACTGCTTTGGCGTGTGTATTTATACTTACATAAATACAACTTACATTAAGCCCCTGAACATATAGAGTTCTATACTTTAATCTATAACTTGTACTCACTACAAAAAAAATCATTATTAGGGACTGAATTTTTTGGATCGGGAGAACTCTCTAGTCCCTATTATTCACTTAATAAGTCACCTATACACGGATGAAATTAATAGGACGGCCAAATTGGGTCTTCTTCAACGGACGGAGCAAATAAATGAAATTAAAAAAAAAAAAAGAAGAAGGAAAACCCCCCAATCCCCCAAAACCCTCCCTGCTCTTCGCCCACTACACCTCTCCCGCACCTTCTTCTACACCCCTCTAATTCTTTTTCTTCCGCCGTCGATCGCTTTTCATCCGTCGTATTGCAAATTGGTTCCGTTCTTGCTAATCGGTTTTCATCCGCCCTCTCCGGAATCGTTGTTGCAGGTTCCGTCGATTTGCCCACTTCCACCTTTCCTGTCGTTCTCTGCAATCGTCGTCAAGGTTATTGTTCTGTAATCGGCGTCAAGGTTTCCCTCTATTGTTCGATTCTTCTTGCCGTTCTCTGCAATCGTCAAGGTACTTTCTCTCTCTACTTATTTGTAATGAATTTTTTGTTAATAGCGGTCCTATTTTTGTAATCGTTCTGCAACATCAGTTTCCTTGACCCAAATCGTCCTATTTTTGTAATCGTTCTTCAATTCGTCCTATTTTTGTAAACAGCGGTCCATATGCTTGCGTTGTATGCTTAGTGTGTTGAACAGTGTTTTCGCATAGACCCTTAATGTTATAATTTCAGAATGTTAAAAGCATATGAAACTGTAAAATTAGTGTAATTGCTTGCCAAGTCACTGTATATTTTCTTTAAAAAAATGGCATGAAATCCATCATGTTTGATAGCATATTCTGGGTATTATTTATCCAAGAGTGAAAGTCTATTTACTTTTCATATAGAAAGATTTATATATTTTCTTGTTTTTGAGTTTGTGTTGATTTGAAAATCATCAGCCTTTAGATTATTAGGTTTCCATTCAAAGTATGTTTTGCGTAGGCATGTTATATATGAAGAAAGTACTTGATTTACTTATAATTTTCTAAGTGATTAATATTATGTGTTTGTATATGTTAACAGTTCATTAAAGTAGTTATGGATAAGACTTGAATTGCATTACGAAATCGGACTTCAAAGTCATATAAAGATGGGGTTGATGCTTTCCTAAGCTTTGCGTTTATGGAGAAAGATACCGCGAGAGACGTGATTTACTGTCCGTGTAGCAAGTGTCGGAATCGTTATTACCGAAACCTTGAGATGGTAAAGATACATATAGAGATGCACGGCTTTGATAAACATTACACAAATTGGGATCATTATGGGGAGAACTTTTCACATGAATTGAATAGAAATTCTCATATTTCAGAGGTGGACATGTTAGATCTTTGCTACAAGAGTTGAGGTTGTTGATGTAACCTCCAATATGGTATCGTTAGTCCAAGAGGGGATGGGGGTTCCACCAATATCTGATCAACAACAAACATATGATGAACCCATAAATAATGATGATGATGCTTTTGAAGATGCTTTTGATGATGTTATGGGGTCCAATGAAAATGCTAGAAAGTTTTATAGACGCTTAAAGGATGCCGAGAGCGAGTTGTATGAAAATTGTCCTCAAGGAGTAACAGAACTCTCTTTTGTTGTCGAGCTCTTGAATATAAAGCAGGTCAATAATATGACAAATAAAGCTATCACGCAAATCTTGAAGTTCTTAAGAAAGATTTTCCCTTTAGCAAAAATTCCAAAATCTTATTATTTGGCTAATAAGCTAACTTCAGACTTGGGGTTCAAGTATGAGACTTGGGATGCATGTCCAAATAGCTGTATGCTAATTCGTAATGATGCAGAAAATCTAGAAATTTGTGAAATTTGCGGTGCATCTAGATATAAGAGTAGTATTGAAATTCAAAGTGGAATTGGGGGCGAAAATCAAGGTACAAGTGATGGTGCACCGGTTAAAAGAGTAGCTGAAAAACAAGTTAGGTATTGGCCTTTAAAGCCAAGATTGCAAAGACTCTTTTGGTGCTCTCGTACAGCTCCACTTATGAAATGGCATAAGGAAGAACGGATCGAGGACGGTGTGATGAGGCATCCAGCAGACTATGTTGCCTGGAAAAGATTTGATCAACGTTACCCATCTTTTGCTAGTGAAAGTCGAAACATTAGGCTTGGACTAGCAACTGATGGTTTTAATCCTTTTGCAAATATGAGTGTCTCTCATAGTACTTGGCCTATTGTTGTCATACCTTATAACTTGCCCCCATGGTTATGTATGAAAGAGTCAAACTTCATCTTGTCTGTGCTCATTGATGGACCGAAAGGGCCTTTGGATAATATTAATGTCTATCTCCAGCCACTCATAGAGGAGTTGAAAGAATTATGGGAGACTGGGGTATCTACATATGATGTATCTACCAAAGAATTCTTCCAAATGAAAGCATCCTTGTTGTGGACAATTAATGATTTCCCAAAGATATGCTAACTTATCTGGTTGGAGTACGAAGGGAGAATTTGCATGTCCTGTTTGCAACATAGATAATCAGGCAACAAAATTGAGTAATTGTCGTAAATTTTGCTATTGGGGTCATCGCAGGTTTTTACCTACACGTCACCGGTTTAGGAATCAAAAAATAGCTTTTGATGGCAAAGTAAATACTAGGCCAGCCCCTCGTAAGCTCACAGGATCCGAGTTATTACAACAATTAAATGACTATGACATTGAAACTGTGTACAAGAAAGAAGATGTGCTCAGAAAGAGAAATAGGGAACAAAGAGAGAAGGGGCCGATAAAATACATAACTGGAAGAAGAAAAGCATTTTTTGGGAATTGCCATATTGGGAGCACAATGCAATTCGCCATAATCTTGATGTTATGCATATTGAGAAAAATGTATGTGATAATGTCTTGTTTACATTGCTTGGTGTTAAGGGGAGAACAAAGGACCACGCGAAAGCCAGGAAAGACCTAAGAGACATGAATATTAGGCATGAGTTACATCCTCATCCTCGAGGGGCAAATATAGACTATATACCGGCGGCAGAGTTTACAATGACTAACAGAGAGAAGGAAATATTCTTAAAAGTGTTAAGAGATGTTAGAGTCCCTGATGGTTACTCGTCTAATATTTCACGATGTGTGCATGTTAAAGAACCAACTATTTGGGGACTTAAGAGCCATGACAATCATATTTTAATGCAACAACTACTTCCCATAGCTGCAAGAAGAGTTCTACCAAAGCACATTGTACAAGCATTGATTGAGTTGAGTAATTGTTTTGCAGTGTTATGCTCAAGTGTGAATACTTTGGCTGATTTAGATAAATTTGAAGATCGCATGGATCTTACTCTCTGTAGTCTTGAAAAGATATTTCCCCCAAGTTTTTTTGATGTCATGGAGCATTTGCGTATACATTTGGCAAATGAGCTTTGTTTGGAAGGGGCAGTAATTTATCATTGGATGTACCCAATGGAAATATATCTCCTCACGCTTAAGCTCTATATGCGTAATCGAGCTCGCCCTGAGGCGTCAATTGCTAAAAATGTCCTTTTTACAGGAATGCATGACTTTCTGTACAAGGTATATTGATGATAATGTGGAAACAAGGTCCAATCGGGCTGCATGAAATGACGACAGAGGTGAACAATATGGTCGAGGATTGGGGAAAAGGGTAGAGGTTGAGCTTGATGATATCACATTCAAACAAGCACATCGATATGTGCTCGGAAACTTTGAGGCATTGACACCGTTCATCGAGTAAGTTAATTTTAACTAGAAACTTAAGTATATATGACTTGTGTTATAAATCGCTAATAATGACTATTTTATTGGCAGAAAACACATTTCTGAGCTCAAGGCATTGTACCCTCAACTCTCGCAAAAGCATCTTGTTAATCGTAAGCATAATGAGGAGTTTCATTTATGGTTACGCAATCATGTAAGATTTGAATATGGTCAAAGATAATAATTATTTAGGTGAAAATGGCTATCTTATTTTTTGTTTACTGATTGTAGGTAAGTGAGAATGCTAATGATGACCAGATCACAGATGAAATAAGGAGTTTGGCTCTGGGTCCTCAAAAAAAATGCATATCGTTATGAGTCTTATATAATATCTGGCTTTCGCTTTCGAACGAAAAAGCTAGATATGCGTCGGAAAACACAAAATAGTGGTGTTGTTCTAAAGGCAACTCAAATGAGTTATTCCAAAGAAGAGAGATTCAAATCCTCGTCTTTGGGGATGTTATGTATTATGGGGTATTAACCGATATACTTGAAATTCAGTATCTGAATGGTTTGAAATTTGTGTTGTTCAAATGTGATTGGGTCAACACACGGGGAGGGAAGATGGTCGATGAATTAAACTTTACACTAGTGAACTTCAACCATTTGTTATATAAAGATAATCGGTCAGGCGATGAACCTTTCATTTTAGCATCCCAAGCAGATCAAGTATTTTATGTGCAAGATCCTATAGATCAGGATTGGCATGTTGTTGCTCGAATGAATCCAAGAGATAAATTTGATAAGTACTCAATAGCTGAAGAAGAAATAGAAGTCACTCGAGTGGAGCCATTCAGTAGGCAGTAGCTGGAGCTACATTTTTTTTTGAATTCTAACATTTATTGTCCTCATATCTATTTTTGTAGTCAATTTTTTTTTGTTTTGAATTCTGTTACAGGAACAATTTGAAAGACGCCTTGATGAGCTACCAGAAGAGGAAAAAGATGATCCAGAGAAAAGGGAAAGGATTTTCGTAGATATAATCGGAAATGATGGACACGGACGAGTTCTGTGTGGTGGCGTGGGTACTAGATTAGGGTATACCTCGTCTGCAACATTTGATGGGACATCGCCTTCATCTATTCAGGAGTTTGAGGCTGACCTTGCAAAATTAAGGGAAGAACTTGCAGAACGTGATCGTCGTATTGCAGAGCGTGATCTAGAGCGTGATCTTCGTGATGCAGCACGTGACCGTTACGAGGAGGAGATAAGGAGTGAAATGGCTTCGTTGAAGGCTTTATTACAAGTTATTCAGCGATCTGCAATGGATTCTGAGGCTCGAGTTATTCAGGCATTGAATGCTGCAGGGATAAATTCAAATGGTTCAACTCCAATCCGCGGGAATTCAAGTGGCGGGTCAAACACCAGAAATCAGTTGATATAGAGGTACATGCTTTCTCTTCTATAATGTTGTTCCTGTCCTCTTTCTCCGTTTGGTGGTTTTGCATGCGATAAATTGGGGTTTTGTGATTATTGTTGATTTCATAGAAAGAAGTATTTTCCCGGTGTAGCATAGTAAAAAAAATGCAACGGAGATCTTAATTCCATATGTCTACAGCAGATACTTTGTGATCCATTTCCACTTTATATATCCTAACATTTATCTCTCCCAAAATGCACATTGCGTAGGCAACCTTGTGGTGCTATACTGCTATCATCATATGCTCTTGAATATTCTTTGGTAATTTTCAACAGATCTTTGTCCAGTTCACAGGTTTCGTCATCATGGTCCTGCTTATCTTGTGCCCATTAAACTTGCTTCATGATAATAAATAGGACCCTTTTGAGCCCTTTTGTGTCTATTACTTCATGTTTTCACCTCACCACCGACCAAAACTCTTCACACGAAAATCTGGTTGATGTCTCTTTTGGCCTTGCAATTAACTCTCCTTCGTTGCTGTTGTTGGAACACTGTCATTTTAGGTTGCATTAGGATAGGGTTCGTTGGGTTACTGTATTGATCCAGATTTTGTCATTTTAGGTTGCATGAAGGTCATTAAAAAGAAAGGCTTCAATCTGCAATTTAGAGCACGAAAAGGGCAAAATGGATACTTTGTTATATTTGTTATGGGACGGAGGGAGTAGGTGTTTAGTATGCAATTATGGCTACATATTTATGGGTATGAGAAATAGAACACCCTTCTAGATTGAAATCTTGAAATGGGTTCTGATTGCTAATTAAATTGTTTTAATGGTTAGTATTAGTAAGCAGTGAAACTTTTCACCCACTCACCATTGGTGTGGGAGTATGCCTATCTTGCTACTTGTGGGTTTTGGGGCCAAACTGATAAGTTTCACTAGTTCATTCACAAGAGGAAGAATTGTGTGTTCATTCTTACCTTATTCTCTTGTTATAGTTACAATTGTTATAGTTACAATTGTGATTAATGTGATCAGTTAAGATGGTCTCCACTAGATGACCAGAGGTAAGGTTGTCTCAATTTGTTGATGCCACTATTTCATATGGATATAGCATAATATAGTTTTTTTTATTTTGTATTAGTATATTTCCGAATCCGTATCCTTAACTTTGATGTATCACTGTACCCACATCGTATTGCACCCATACTTGTGCTTCATAGGTTTTTAGTCTATTTAACTTACCTCTACGAATTTACATTCTGAAAGTTTGTGCTATTGACCTACCCAGTAGTGAGCTAATTTTGTTGTTTATATGAAGTTCGTGCTTAAGTAGCTGCAGAACAATGTTATATCTTTTATTTTAGCTTCACATGCCTTCTCACTACCAGAAAAAGGTCATTTAGCGACGGAAATTTTCGCCGCTAAAATTATATTTCCGTCGCTAAAATAAATCACCGACGGAAAAATTTCGTCGGTGGTCCGCCGCTACCAGCTGTCAGCAAAGGTTCCGACGGGTCAATTTTCGCCGCTATTTTTTTCTTTTACCGACGGAATTTAATTCCGCCGGTGAATTAATGGTTTCAGCGACGGAAAATTCCGCTGCTATATTAATTTAATTTAATTAAATTTTCATTTCAGCGGCGAAAATTTCCGTCGCTGTAATAAAAATTAATTTAATTAAATTAATTTCAGCGGCGGAAATTTCCGTCGCTGTAATAAAATTTAAATTAAAATTAAATTATTTCAGCGGCGGAAATTACCGTCGCTGAAATTATTTAATTTTAATTTAAATTTTATTACAGCGACGGAAATTTCCGCCGCTGAAATCAAAAATTAAATAAAAATTAAATGATTATAGCGGCGGAAATTCGTCGCCGAAATTAATTTATTTAATTAATTTTTATTTCAAAGATTAATTTCAGTGACGGAAAATTTCGTCGCCGATTCCTGAAAATAAATTTAAAAAATAATTTAAAATATCAATAAACCAAAATTTTTTGTACCCGATATAACATTTCAATTTATAAAACTAAAACTATAAAAACTAAAATTCAAATATCGCCGTACCAAATAAAAACTAAATACCACCGTACCAATTCGGAGGGGGAGAGGGGGAGAGGGGGAGAGGGGGAGAGGGGAGAGGGGGAGGGGGAGAGGGGGAGAGGGGTGGAGCGGGGGAGAGGCGGGGAGGGCTCCCGCGGGTACCAAATATCTCAAATGTTTACAAACAAGTATAATTTAATACAAAATGTCTAAAAAAAAATCCGCAATCAACCCTGGGACGCCGGAAATTACCCCGGGAGTCCTGGCCGAGATGAGCCATCACCGCCGCCAATTGTCTTTGAGTCTCGCATGTTGTCTTTGAATCTCCGCATGACGTCGATCGTTCTCCTCCCGCATCTGCGTCTCGAACCGCCAAAGCATCCGCAAGCTTTGCCCGCTCGCGTTTCTCCTCCTCCAACGCAGCCTCCAGAGTGTCGACCCTGATCATGAAACGCTGGCCGGGCTACATTTCGCCGACGGCCGGCCGACGCCGATGGGCATTGCCGCCCGTAATCCCCCATCCCTAACACTCGGGCTCCTCTCCTCGATGTCCCCGAGAGGTGACCTCGTGCCAAACGCCGTGCACGAAGGGACGGCTCGCCGGGAGGCGTTCCTTCGGGAACAACGACGGCTTGATATGCAAATAAAAATAAAACAAACAATTATAATCATATACACAAAGTAAGGTACATAAATAAATTTACATATTCAAAATCAAGTCATTTAATGATAGTTTACTTACAAAGGCATTAGCAGATCGATCGTCAACCCATCGGAGGTTGATCGGCGCCGTAGAATTCCGAATATGGGTGCTAGCGTAAACATCCACAAAACCGATATTCGGACCATACTCCCTTTCCTATAAATAAAATAAGCGAGATTATTACTTTGAAATTGTATATATAAATGCAACATTTAAACCGATTTAAAAGCATGCATACACTACATTTACACTAAAACTATGGATTTCATAGCATCAACATTGGCTCCTACTAACATACGTACATAAACCTATTTAAAAGCATCCATACACTACTACATTTAAATTAACATACATACCATGCGGTCGTGATGCTCGGCGACCGCGAGCGTCCCCCGTATGCAACGCCGCCGACCCCGAGGAGCCTCGCTTCTATTGGCCTTCGCCTGTTCGGATATAGCCTTCGCCGCAGCCGACCCCCAATATTCGCAAAATTGACCAAACACCTCATCGGTCATAAAAGTAGGACACAAGGGCTGTTCTCCCGCCGCGAGCCGAGTAGTATAATAATTTTTCTTCGTGGTACCTATAAAAAATATGAATATCTCGTAAACATATAATGATGACATTATAAAAATTAAAAGAGTATAATCATTGTTATTTAAACTAATTAAGGATAGATAAATATGTTACAAATAAAATCCTTAAATAGCTTGTGAGCCTCAAGCTCATCGAAAAACATATCTAGCCGTCGCATCGCCGATGTCTGGCGCCCAATAATATTTAGCCTACAACATATAATGATAACATTACAAAACTAAAAGAGTACAATCATTATTAATTATAACATTTTAATAACAAACTAACATTTAAGTTTTAAATAAAAATCATTAACACATTACCTTAAACTCATCCCACGCATCGTCCTTCCTCGCCTCTCTCGTGGCAATTTTTTCCTGGGCCAAAAACTCGGTCATTTTTCGAGACCGCCGCATTGCCCGATCTTAGTCCCCGTGGTGGGGTATCCACCTACAAACCCGCCAAGTATATTTATACAATAACATTTTAACTTAAATAATGAATTATATATAAAGCAAAAAGGAACCAACTTATATCAAATTAATGAAGAGTTACTTATCGGGTCATAAAGTGATGATATCCCCGACAAATATCCTCCTCGTAATCGATGCAGTCCGAGTACCGGCCCCGTAGGTGGAGCTAGTACTACCGCGTGAAGGGTCGACATCATCGCTACCGGATCGGGACGGGCCAAGGCCCCAAGAATCAATGTGTAAATAGGCTTAGTCTTCTTACCCTTGCCCTTTCTACTAGAACTCATACTGTATTACAGTAAAAATATTAAAATATACAACTTTAACAATAGGAAACAATATATTCACAATACATCTAAAACTTTAAAGTTCTAATAATCTAAAGCATTCACAATACAATTTTAAACTTTAAACTATTATTAATCTTCGTCCCCATCATCATCACTGGACTCTGAAATACTACAAAACTCGAGTTCTTCATCTTCGTCTTCGGACTCTGATGAATCAAACTCTGGTTCCTCTTCCTATACCCTATACCCTATACCCTATACCCTATACACTATACCCTATATCCTATACCTTATACCCTATACCCTATACCCCTATACCCTATACCCTATACCCTATACACTATACCCTATACCCTATACCCTATACCCTATACCCCTATACCCTATACCCTATACCTTATACCCTATACCCTATACCCTATATACACTATACCCTATACCCTATACCCTATACCCTATATCCTATACCCTATACCCTATACCCTATACCCCTATACCCTATACCCTATACCCTATACCCTATACACTATACCCTATACACTATACCCTATACCCTATACCCTATACACTATACACTATACACTATACACTATACCCTATACCCTATACCCTATACCCTATACCCTATACCCTATACCCTATACCCTATACCCCTATACCCTATACCCTATACCCTATACCCTATACCCTATACCCTATACCCTATATACCCTATACCCTATACCCTATACACTATACACTATACCCTATTCCCTATACCCTATACCCTATACCCTATACCCTATACACTATACCCTATACCCTATACCCTATACCCTATACCCTATACCCTATACCCTATACACTATACCCTATACCCTATACCCTATACCCTATACCCTATACACTATACCCTATACACTATACCCTATACACTATACCCTATACCATATACACTATACCCTATACACTATACCCTATACCCTATACCCTATACCCCTATACCCTATACCCTATACCCTATACCCTATACCCTATACCCTATACCCTATACCCTATACCCTATACCCTATACCCTATACCCTATACCATATACCATATACACTATACCCTATACCCTATACCCTATACCCTATACCCTATACCCTATACCCTATACCCTATACACTATACCCTATACACTATGCCCTATACCCTATACCATATACCCTATACCCTATACCCTATACCCTATATACCCTATACCCTATACCCTATACCCTATACCCTATACCCTATACCCTATACCCTATACCCTATACCCTATACCTTATACCCTATACCCTATACCCTATACCCTATACACTATACCCTATTCCCAAATTGGTAAATTGCATACAATTTTAAATTTTTTATCCAAAATAAAACAAAAACAAGATTAGTCCAAAACAAGGAACTAACCAACTATTAGACAACACTGTGGAGATTATTGTCTCATAAGTCATAACTAAGATATCCAGAAAACAAAGACCCACATCATTACTGCTGAGCACACTGTACTCTCTGGCCCCCACCACCGTGCATATGTCATCATCTACATCGTAAGCTTCAATGTTGACATCGTGAAGGGTTGTCTCCTCGCACTCATCATCAAGCTCCATATCTGTCATCTGCGATGAAGGCTTAGGAGGCAGCACACCCTCTAGGGCCTTGCATTGTTCGGAAGTCAAGGAATCTGGGAAGTCGAACCCAGATTCGGACCCGCATGTGAAGGGAGAGAATTGAAATGTGGAATTACCTGAAATTAAAGATGAAATAGCACCAGGGTAAGAGCGGCTCGATATTTGTTTTTTTCAAATTCAATTCTTTGAGAGAGAGAGAGAGAGAGAGGATGGGAGAGAGGGATTTAGAGGTGTCTCGATTAATTTGGTTTGAAAGTTTGAATTGGATTATCTCGCTTGTTGTTCGTTCGGAAATTTTGAAATTTTAAATGAGCGCCAACTTGGCGCGCCTGCTTATTGTGAAATTAATCCATCCGATCCGGTCCAGCTTTTGTAGATCCGAAATTGAATAGGAGAGATTTTGCATTTGACTCCCTTGGAATTTAGGTAAACGATATTTAGCCCCTAACAAATATGTAAATCACCCTTTCGCTTGAACTTTGGGTGCTCTTTCTGTTGTAGTACAAAGACTATGTCTCCAAGAAGAGTGTCAGAGCTTCATCGGCTTCTCCCGGGAATGTAATTTTCTCGTCCATTTTGCATACCCTTCTCCACAACCACTTCCAAGACCTTCTTCTCCTGTACAACCTTTTCGCCCTTGCATTGTGGGCAGCGGTCCTTGTCATTGATAGGGCATATGGTATAGGGTATAGGGTATATGGTATAGGGTATAGGCATAGGTATAGTGTATAGTGGTATAACAGATGTGGTATAGGTATGTATAGTGGCATAGGGTATAGTGGCATAGTATAGGGTATAGGTGGCATAGGGCATAGGTATGTGGTATGTGGTATAGGTATAGGTATATAGGTATAGGGTATAGGGTATAGGTATAGGGTATATAGTGTATAGTATATAGGGTATTAGGTTTAGGGTTTATAATTTATTTATTTTTTCAAAAATAATATTTATTGACTCATATTTATTTTTTTGAGAGTAATTTAAAATAACTTTCATATTTTATATAAATAAAAATAATGGCATTATAAAATTAAAATTAATAAATATTTATGATTTATTTATTTTTCAAAAATATCATAAATATTTATGATATTTTAATGTTTTTAGTTTGTTATTTTGTTAATTAGTTCTAAAAATAAACAAAAATTACATTTTATTATCAGCAACGGAATATTTCCGTCGCTGATAAATAAAAAAATATTAAATTATCAGCGGCGGAAATATTCCGTCGGTGTTTAATAAAAAAAAACATTTAATTTCACCGTCGGAAATATTCCGTCGATTGTAATATTTCAAAAAGAAAAATAAAAAATATTTTAATTTCACCGTCGGAATATTTCCGACGCTGATAAATAAAAAAATAAAAAAATGATATATTTTCACCGGCGGAATAATTCCGTCGCTGATAAAGATTTAGCGGCGGAATATTCCGTCGGTAAATCAACCGCCAAATTAGCGGCGGAAATAAACGAATATTCGAGGAATATTCGTTTTAGCGGCGGAATTTAGCGGCGGAATTAAATTCCGTCGCTAAATTTGACGCCAAAATAATTCCGACGCTAAAGTCTATATTCCGCCGCTATTTAGCGACGGAATATGTCCGTCGCTGTTAATTCCGTCGCTAAATGACCTTTTTCTGATAGTGTCTATTGTGTTGATAATGTGATCACTTGCCATGCTATTGACCTACCCAGTAGTGCAATGATATTTGCTTTGTTTAAGTTGTGGGTCATTTGACATTACTGGCTTCTTTGACTGTGTAAATTGTGTAAGTCTTGTGATATTATGAAGTTTATAGTAACCACTGAAGATGGTATTTAATGGTTTTCCATCCGAAATGAAATGATGTTGATGAATTGTGACTTAAATTTGAAATCTCCCTCTTCCATTTTTTATGGCTATTGCTTTTGGAGCTATTTATTACCTTAAGCTATCACTTTTTACTTCCGTTATTCATCTTCTCATGATATTATCTGTATGACTAGATATATCATACATGTGGTTAGCCTGAAGGTATACAAAAATATATTACCATAAAGGAATTGTTTTGTAGAAATATTACCCTGATATTCACATTCTGAAAGTTAACTAGCAATTTCATGATACTAATCCTTTACTTACAAGTAAAAGCAAGCATAATATGGCGTTTTGGTTGATTTCAGTAAATACCAATAACACCCTAAGAAATTGAAGGCCAGATTTGATTTTATATGTAATATTTATTTATTTGGATTACTATGCATAAATGTACATTGTTTATGTGAGAATCTTTGGTTTGTGTCTTATAGTAATTCACTTGCTTGATTTGATTTGATAGTTCTACTTTGGCATTCTATCCTTGTTGAAGCCGTAACAGTTTAGAGTTTTTTGCTTAATTGTTTGCGTTTTTCCTCATCGCAGATATGTGAAGGAAAAAGATCGTAGATGCTGAGCAACCAAGTTAAGCACTATCAACGTTGATGCATTTATTTTGTTTATCATAGTTTTACTGAGTTTTGGCAGACATTTTTTGTTCAAATATTAAGTGATTGAACTAAGCATGGATGTGTTATAGATTTATGATGTCCTTTTGATCTTGACAGACAGACAGTAGTACCAAATTAGGTTGAGTTTTTCTTAATGAAATAGTTGTCTTTTGATCTATAATAGCAATTTTATTGCAAAGTGTGTTTGAATTTTGATTTTTAGGTTTGGTTTTATTATATAATTACAATTCATTTAATATATATAAAAGAATGAACATTCAATTCATTTTGAGACGAATGGAGTAGTTCATATTGATGATTAAGATTTATATTTTGGGATACAAGCTTGTTTGGGTCGTTGAAAGCCGACCTTAAATCTTTCCCACCAAAATTATATTTTGGCGCAAAATTATATTAGGGTCGGCAACGCGCGTCCTTAATAATTTCCCGGGACAAAAAATAAATTGGCGCTAAATTAATATTAGGGTCGGCGACGCATGTCCCTAATAATTTCCCGGGAAAAATTTTAATTGGCGCCAAATTAATATTAGGGTCGGCAAATCCGACCCTATTACCTCGTCCCAAAAAAAATTGGCTCCAAATTAATTTTAAAGACCGATGCATGCCGTCTTTAAAAAATTATTGGGGACGGTGACGGGGGTCCCAAAGTATTAGAGTCATCCTTTATTTCGGATCCCAAAGTCCCGTCCTTAAGACTGACCCAAATAACTTTAGGGACGGCAAATTGGTCTTTAGGTTAGGGACGGTGACGGGCCAACTCTAACTCTAACGAGTGTGTTTCTTGTAGTGACTATAACACTTGCATAGAACTTTCTTCGGCTATGCCCACACGTAGGTTCAAATTCTTTTTCCGCATTTTCTACTTCCTTTTCCTCCATATTGAGTACTTTAACTCCAACTCAAAGTTCTCAATGGCTTATCACCCTACTACTGGTTTATACTTCACAATTCAACATTTACATCATCATGAGTGATAATCCATATTCAAGCACTTCTTCGAACGATCATGTGTATTATTATTCAACACACTCTCAGGTCTCAGGAAAGAAATTTGTGTAGACTATTTGGCTAATCTTGAAGCAGATCAAGAACTCCTACTCTATCTAGATATTAGTTTCTCTTCATATATTATTCCCTCTATACAAAAAAAAAAAAAAAAAAAAAAAAAAAAAAAAAGTACAACATATCGTTTACTCTAATCAGTCCCAAAGCAAATTTGAGGGAGGTTAATGGAGATATCTTAAAAGTAGAGGGGGGCAACTGCTATATTACATGTTATCTCCTATTATCCGGTGTCGTATAGCTTGTAAACCTTGGTTGCAATAGGAAAAGGGATTCGACAAATTCACAGAGCTTTCTCTCTCATCTCCTCAATGGCGGCTTCATCCTCCTCCTCATCCGATTCGTCGTCGTTATCTCATCGGGACCGCCGTGACCGTCGTCGCAGTCGAAATAAGGATCGAGACAAAGACAAAGATAAAGACGTACTGAAGATCCGGAAGAAAGGTCGGTCCCACACCAAACGTAAACGGAGGCGTCACTCGTCGTCAAGTTACTCCTCTTCATCGTCGGACGATTACAGGTGATAATCTCTGACCGGATGATTAAATTGAACGTGTTTCTTAGTTTTGATGAATTTATGTACTATTTTGGAGCATCAAATTCAAGCTAGAATTGGAATCTGGATAGGTCAAAAAAGGGACTAATTTCGTTTGAATTTTGATTTTAAGGCATGAAATCTGTGTTCCCTTGACATAGTGCTATCGTTTAGATGTTATTAATCTAATGTTGTGAATTTTCCCGGAAGGGAAATGTGATATCGATTTAGATGCTTGTTATTTGGTTAGACTGTTTTTTTTAATGATTTGTGATGTTGAGATTCATCATTGCTTAGACTTTCTCCAACTTGTGGTCAGTGTCACTATTTGGCACCAAATTAGATGAAATCAACTCCAACCCATAGCTATATCTTGCACCAAAATTGGTGCTGGTTGGAGATGGTCTTAGGAAGTCAACTTAGTGTTATAAATTTAACTCCCGATCACCTATGAGTCATTTCACTTAAATAAGTAGCTTAATAAGTTACCAAACGGCTTTTTGGTGAGAAATGATAAATCTCATACGAGTAGCTTGTGAGACCCTAAAGATGAACTTTGATAAATGTGCTTAAGTTGTTTGGAGACTTGGATTTTGGACGTAAAGGTACAGATCAATAAGTCCACTTGACCACCTGTTGTGAAGACAAGTCCACTGCACCACCAGGTGTGGAGGGTGATGAGGATAAAGAAGGATGAGGTGGTCTGGTGTTTTTTTTTTTTTTTTTAATAATCTTTTTTGGGGCAAACAAGAACTGATGAAGATGGAAGGCTGTTTAGCAAAATCCATTGGTCAGAAGACTTGTACGAAGGCTTTCCTATCAGCCATGGAATGGAAATAGACCTAAATGAAACAATCAGATAGAGCTCTGGTTTGTTACCAGGTTGAGGTGGGCCATATGAACTATCAAGTCATCTTGGGTCATTTTGATACAAGTCTCCTTTTATTTAGATCCATTCTACAACCGGTCACTGTTCAGTAAGATTGTCTTAATTGTTTAACATGTGAATAATTGTTCAAAGCCCAACAGCACCTAGGCTACCAACACCATCAAACACATGAATTAGCATAAGAGTACAAAGTGTAACGGCCAAGAGGACCTCAATGGTAGTGAAACTGCACCACTGATGATGAGAGGCCTTTTGAAAAAAAAATATGACTCACAAAAAAGTTTTTTTAATTGTTATTATAATTAATTTATCAGCAAAAGAGAGGCAGTGGAGACTAAGCTGGAAATAATGGTACTAGAGGTTATCTTGCATCAATATGGCATTAAAATTGATACTTTATCATGTCATCATCTCCTTTTATTGGTGTCTGTCAGATCAAATGAGAAATCATTAACTAGCAGAGATCTGATCGTCAAATTTCACTATATCTTCCATGTCAATGGATTGAGAAAGATTGCACTTTTCAACTCTTTGACTATTGGGATAGCATCATCCTTCTATACATTGTCGCAAAGTTAATTGAGCCTTGAATAATTGGAGCCGTCTGCACTGCCATTACAAGTGATAGTGTTTGGTTATGTTCTCAATCTCTAGCTGTTATATATGCCATCAATGAATCGTCGCCTTTTCTATTGCCTATCATTGAACTCTAAGGTGATTTGGGAATCCCCAATTTTCTGAGTTGAAATGCATTTAGATCCATTGGATTATTTTTGTCAGAACTTGTAAGATCCATCAAACTGGTCCAGATATCTTGAAACTGGAAGAACTGAAGTTAAGACCCTGAGAGGGGTGGGGGGACTAGCAGTGTTAAACTAGCAAAGTAAGTTGAACAATCTTAGAGAACAAATGAAAACCTTATGATAACAAGATGGAGTGCTCAGTGGACCAGTGAACGACAAGTTAAAAAAAAAAAGTTAAAAAAATAAGTTTTATGTCTTTGATATCGTATCGCATATTTCGGATCTGGTTTCCCTGACATGTTGGTTTGAAGTTTTGATCTTTAAAGTCATTTTCTTCGAAGATATAGGTTTTCAGATTCTTGGTTAATTTTAACTTTTCTATCTTTTTACATTGTGGATGTGGCAGTTCTTCTGACAGTGAGCAAGGAACATCTAATCGATCTAGGAAAGTTAAACAGGATGACAGACACAAGAAGGTCGGTCATTGGAACTACATGAGCACTTATTACATAATTATTGCCATCTGTGTCATCACTCTTAACATCAGTTTTACCTTTCAGAACAAGGATAAAGACAAAAGAAAGAGTCATCATCGCCAAAAACGACTCAAACACAAAGTTAAAGAGGTAGGCCTCTCTGGTCTTGATTCACATGTACAGACCATCCATTCTGGAGTGTTATCCTTTTCAATACTCTCTTTGTTCCATAATAAGTGTCACAACTGACTTTTTTTTAATGTATTAAAGATTATGCTTTACTTGTTTGTACATTACTTATACCATGGTAAAATTGCACTAAGTCTGTTTCCTTATTTAGAAACGCCACACTTATTTTGGGACTTACCGTAAAGGAAAGTGCGACAATTATTATGGGACAGAGGGAGTAGATTGTTAAAGTAGTATGTGTTCAATTTTTCATTTCTTTCATAGTAATTCTTTCTTTAACCTTACGGAGTAAAACAAATTCAATATACAGCAGTTTATTATAAAATCCGTCATCCTTGTACATTAGTGCATCCTTCAAGCTTTATGTTTGTCAAAAGTAAACAGCATTAGGCAGCAGAGTGAGGGAACGCTTGCATTTCCAAATTAGGAGTCAGGGGCTTATTAATATAGCCGGCACAGAATGACCACACTGGCGTAGGCTTATGAAAAAGCCTGCCTATGACCCTTGATGAAGTCTTCTCTTAAACTTAAATAACAATTTTTGTAATATGCATGTTGGGGGTCAGGGGCGATTTTGGCATTGGTATTTTCTTTGGTACTTGTGTAATATAAGGTGCTGATATTTCTTTCTGCCTTTCTCTGGAATGGCTCTTCGAAATTGGAGCTGGGGTCTGTGACCTGATGACTGGGTGCTTGATATACTTGCATGGATGTTGTTCTCCTTGGATTTCTGCTGGCAATTGGAGTCATTAATAGAACCAAAAGGATGGAGGAAGTGGTCCAGTACAGCTTTCCAAGGTTTTTCTTCTGACACTTGTCACTTCAAATATCATACTCCCTCTGTCCCAAATTGAATGTCCTTTTTTATGTTCCAAAATGAATATACCTTTTGAAACTTTACCTTCAAATAACTTTTTCCATAAATCTTTTTTTTTTTCAAAATAAAAAATAAAAAAATCATAGTTCATTATATTTTTGCAAAACTAAAATTTTGAAAGTGAATATCAAGAATGTTTATGATTTTTTTCTATTAAAAATAATCCTTTCAAAATGACCCTTAAATCCCAAATGGACATTCATTTTGGGGCAGAGGGAGTACGTCGTACTTGGTCTACTCTTGTGTTATAACATTGGTTGGACGTTATACAGTTTTTGGGCCGTGACAAAGATGATGGTGTCCGTCGCAGTGCTGTCTCAGGAAAAAAGGTGAGACAAGCTATATACTAGCAGTCCAGTGATATGAGCATTGATTTTATGTGCATTTATAACCTTATCTATTTATTTATTTTTCTTCTTTTTCAAAAATTTTCTTCCTCCTATTTCTGCTTTTAAATTACTTCATAGCTTTTTTTTTTCAAATGTTTTCTTTGACGTTTACATATGGCGATTCATGTTACTCGCCCCAAATCATTGTGGGACTAAGGCTTTGTCGTGGTTGTTATAACCTTTTATATTCACTTGGGTAGATCCTGTTGAAGCTTGACAAGACAAAAGAGGACAAGAAAGCAGAGAATAATCGAAACGAGTTGCTCAAGTTCTTGAATGCCAGTTATGACTGATTGTGCTCAAGTTCATTACGAAGGATTTTCAGGTTGAGGATCAATTCCGATGAGGAGAAGTATATCGTCTCTTGTCAGTCACTTTTGCCTCCAATTTCTTTCAGGTGTTTTGAATTGTAACTACAGTAGTATTAGACAATTATATCTGGTGGGTTCCATGCAAGCTTTTAGCTTTTTTTCACAAAACAGTTTGATTTGGTGCTGCAAGTGACTGTTTATCATCGGAGTCCGGTTATGAATGTTGAAGATTTTATATATTAAACTGTAAGGTCATTTGGAAGTATGATGGTATTTTTATTGTTTGTTGCAAATTATTATTGCCTAAGAAATTAGTTCCACGACCAAGTTTGTCTCAAAGTTAGAAAAAGTCGTTAAGTTATCACGTGCATTGCACATGCAACTTAACTGAAGTTACTTGTGGTTACAATTCTCAATTTACCCTTCATTCCTTACCTAAATTGACAAAATTCTAATTTTAGACCCTAATTTAGGAATAACCCTTAGGTTTGGACCCCAATTTAGTAACACCCCCAAACTTTGGATCTTGTTTTTGTTATTCATTCAAAAATAAAAAATTCAATTTAAATAAATTAAACCTCTCCAACCATGAAAACATGCACATCATCTTATTTTATCTCTCAACACCACCACCACACAATTAAATCACACACACAGAGCGCTAATTACCCACACCCGCACGATGAAAAAACGCTCACGCATAGAGCACTAATTATGCGCACCCATGTATGTGAAGAAAAACACTCATTCATACTTACCATTATCATGTGCTTGTCGTTTCTTTAAACTGCCACCATCACACTCAAACTCGATCACCGCTACACCAAAATGAATATTTGATGTCCCACCCTAATAATTGAATTATCTAAGTTCAGATTTGGATTTACAAAATTCAAAAAATGGATGATTTTTTTTTAATTAATGTGACTTACTATCATAATCACATCAACTAACTCGATTATTATTGCATACCCAAAATAGATTACAAAAGACACCCACTTTCAAACAAACCTTAACAATTAAACAAATTGGATTTATCCAACAAAGTCAAAATCCTTCGCAAAATTTGCCACACAAAGCCAACACCTTAAACATACTCCTATTACTCCTATATGTGACTATGTTTATAAACCTCATGATGATTATATTTGCACTCTTGAACCAAATTATTTTAAAATGAACCGAAATTGGCATCCTTATCAATTTTTAGAATTTCATTTACCAAATTCTCACCATTAATATTTATCAGACAATCCCATGGTAAGGATGAGTTAGTTGGAGAGAGGATTGAAAATCAATTTTCAACTTTTAGTGATTTATTGTGGATGTATAGTGGTGATCTGAATGATGATTTATATTATGAGGGAGTATAGTTACAAGATTGATGTATAATGGTTGTATTTGTAATTGCTTTTGGCTTCCTATTGTTGGACAATTGCTATGGCTTCTTTAAGACTTAACGAAAAAACTGACAGCAAAAGTAACGGAGATTGAAAAACAAAGGGATTCAAGTCGAGTCTTGTATTTAATACAATCTCCGTAAGAGTTATTTGTCCCGCACTGGTGCTTACGGTTGTATGACAAAACTCTAGTAAGATAAAACGACTTACTATTAGTTATAAGGAGCACTCCAATATAACTAATCTAACGAACAACAAAGGTTTTAGAACTTTGGACTTGAAAGATTGAATGCAACAATATGCAATGATTTGGGTATGTTAATCTATCTCTCTAGAGGGTAAAAGGCTCAAAATGACTGTACGTTATAATTGAAATTCGGACGGAAACTATTTAAAAGAAGTTAAAGGGTTCATGGCTGTTCACTCCAAGAGGTGCCAAACCTGTTCAAAATCTGAGCACGAGCGCGACCGCTCTTGCCTTGAGCGCGACCGCGCTGGCATCCCGAGACCAAGCCATGATTTACTTAAGATCAGCGCGGCCGCTCTAGGCTGGAGCGCGACCGCGCTGAAGCCCAGAACTGAAAGGTCACGAAAACCTTTTGAGAACAGTTGTGACCCAAAACTAATTTGGATCAGTCCAAGTCAACCCAAGTTAACTTTAACCCTTTATTTAACTTCCGTTAAGTTACAAAAACACTTTGTCATTAATTCTCATTCACCCTAAATGGTTTAGAGACATTAAATAAGTATAATAATCTACAACAAATGTAGAATATAATTTGTAACTAGTTCCGTTAACACATAACGAACTTCCGTTAGAAACTAGATCAACGTTAAGTTAAACTTAACTTTCCGTTATCCATTTCCAACACCTATCAATTGTTTCCTTCATTGTTTTTATGGTCGGCTCTGATACCAAATACTCTCTTCGTTCCGTTACAAGTTACACACTTAATATTTGCACAAAAATTAAGAAAAATATTCGTGAATTAGATGATGTAAGTATGAGAAGTGAGATATGAAAAAGAAAGTAAGGTATATAATAATAATTGAATTGTGTTGGAATAACTATTACAAAATAATAGAAAATTACAGAAAAACTAAATAAAACAGAAATACACAAAAGAAAAGATAAGGAAAAAGATTTGTCGTTGAATTCCGAGTCGTGTGAAATGACACTCTCCTTAAGACAAATTTCGCCCCCTCACCACGTTGTGCTTGATATTGAATGGAACGATTGCCTCCCAGGATGAAACGGATCAACCGAACGGTGGTTGCACAATAATACCTCCGGCGAATTGAAGTTGATGCTTGGACGATATCACCACCAATGCAATATGCAGGAGGCCAAAGGAATGATTTATCAATATGCAACGAAATAGAGAGGAGAGGATTTCTGGAAAAATCTGTGTAGTGTCCTCTTATTGTGTTATTGTCTTTATATAATTCAATGAGTTAACAGAAAATTAAAATCAAGTTTTAATTTTCTTAATTAATACAATTATTGAAATAATTGCACAATTATTTGGCTCATAATATCCATATGATCAGTTACATGGCTGTTTGATTGACACACTCTTAACAACCTTGTGAACAGTTACAAATCAGTATGAAATCAATTCTGGCGTACAGCTACTGGAGCCCAGGCGCTCGCCTCGGGAAATGCCAGTCGCCCGCCTCGGAGGTGGCACGACGGGGCTGCACCTACTGGACTCCAGGCGCCCGCATCGCACTGGTCCAGGCGCCCGCCTCACTTCCAGTTTCATTGGGTCAAGTTTTGGAAAAAAAAAATGCAAAAAGTGGGCTCGCGCGGACAGGCTATTTCGAAGCTACATTCGTGTCCGCAGGACGCGCATGCACATGAGTTCGGTAGCCCGAAGACTATTTCGGTCCATGATTTGCACCCCCCTGCGCACCTGTGCGCGAGAGAGAGCCTCTATGTACCACAATCTTACTCCCTACTAAAGTGTAGGAGTATATAAACTAAGCCACTTTTCCATCTTTTTTCAATGTGGGATAACCACATTTTACCCTTTCCAACCCATTAACTTTGAGCCTTCATATCTCATTCATTTTTTAACCATTTTGGACAAATGAATATATGATTTCAATGTACTCATGGAGTAGAACACAATCCAACAATCAATTAGTCATTTTGACAAATAACTAGTTAAGAAAATAACTCATTATTTCCTTCAAAACACAATTTTTTCCAACAATCCCCCACATGAAGGAATAATGCGGAATTGGTGATAAAGCCCGGCAGACGAAAACTTGCATACGAAGATGTGGGAATGCCCATTGAATCTTCGCTCGTACAAGCATATTGACTTTACTCGCAAATCGATAGACGCGATGTCCTTGAATCGTTATGCTTTTTGTGTAGCCGATCATATGCTTGACACAAGTATCGTCCTAACATACTTCAATTCTCATAGCTATGTTCAATCATGGCCCTGAACATACGCTTGGTTCTGTGAGAGGGTCTAATAATTGAGCCTCACACAATTCTCCTCGAAGCGGCCCCACTTCTCTCTCACATAGGTGATTTCTTAAAGGTAACCCGTATTACCCCGCTCGAATTTTTGATGCGTAATAATCATTAAAAGCCATAGGCTTATCCTTGTCCTTTCGGGATGTCACTAATAGGAATGGACTTGGGGTTGATTCCCCTACAGTGACGCTACAAGTCTTTTAGCAGTTAGGTGGTCCCATTGAATCTAGTTCTTGGGATCTCCAGTCATCTAGATTGGGTTTTCCGCTGTGTTTAACTTTTCAGAGGCTTAAGTCCCATTCCCCTCGTCGAGCTTTCAACTAACTCTCTATTTAACCCTTTGGTTAACGGATCCGCTAAATTTTCCTTTGACTTAACATAGTCAATGGATATTGTGCCAGTTGAGAGTAGTTGTCTAATGGTATTATGTCTTCGACGGATGTGTCTCGACTTACCATTATACATATGATTGTGTGCCCTTCAAATCGCTGATTGGCTATCACAATGTATACATATTGATGGCACGGGCTTCGTCCATCTTGGAATATCTTCTATAAATTGGCGTATCCGCTCGGCTTCTTCACCACATTTATCTAACGCTATAAACTCAGATTCCATCGTGGATCTAGCTATAACCGTTTGTTTAGAAGATTTCCATGATATAGCAGCTCCTGCTAATGTAAACACAAATCCGCTTGTAGACCTTGAGTCTTTTATATCGGATATCCAATTAGCATCGCTATATCCTTCAATTACCGTTGGATGTCTAGTATAGTGTAAAGCATAATCGCGAGTATATCTTAAGTACCTTAGTACTCTCACTATACCATTCCAATGTTCCGCTCCAGGATTACTTGTATACCGACTCAGTTTGCTAACCGTGTAAGCAATATCTGGTCTAGTACAACTCATCAAATACATTAGACTTCCAATGATTCTCGAGTATTCAACTTGAGAAACTGTGTCACCCCTATTCATTGATAGATATTGACTCATGTCTATTGGGGTTCTAGCAATAGCTAAGTCACCCTTGCTGAATTTCTCAAGAATCTTATCCACATAATGTGACTGGCTTAAAGCAAGTCCATTTGATATTCTTGAAATTTTCACGCCAAGGATTACGTCGGCTAACCCCATATCTTTCATGTCAAACTTTGAGTTCAACATATCTTTAGTGGACTTTATCATTTTATCACAGCTTTCTATGATAAGCATGTCATCTACATAAAGACACAAAGTGACATAGCCATTTTCCGTGTCTCTAACATAGATACATTTATCATATTCATTTATTTTAAATCCACTTTCCATCATGGCTTGATCAAACTTTTGATGCCATTGTTTTGGTGCTTGTTTCAAGCCATACAATGACTTCACTAATTTGCACACTTTATTTTCTTGCCCCGGCGCAGAAAATCCTTCCGGTTGCTCCATGTAAATTTCCTCTTCTAAATCCCCATTTAGAAAGGCTGTTTTAACATCCATTTGATGTACTTCAAGATTCCGCAATGCGGCTATCGCAAGTACAATTCTTATGGATGTTATTCTCGTAACCGGAGAATATGTATCAAAGTAATCAAGGCCTTCCTTTTGGTTGTAACATTTAATTACAAGTCTTGCCTTATACTTGTTAATTGTTCCATCCGTCTTCATTTTCCTTTTAAAAATCCACCTATATCCTAGTGGTTTGCTTCCCGGAGGAAGATCCACTAATTCCCAAGTGTGATTTTGTAAAATGGAATCAATCTCACTTTTAATGGCCTCTTTCCACAAAGATCCTTTCGAAGAGCTCACAGCCTCTTTATAACTTTGTGGTTCACTTTCAAGCATATAGGATAGAAAATCTGGGCCAAAAGATTTTTCTACCCTACCTCGTTTGCTCCGTCGAGGTTCTACATCCGCTTCATCATTTTCATCATGATGATTTCTTCCTTCTACTTCTTCTTCTTCTTCTATTGAATCATGTTTCCTTTTAGATGAACTTGCCTCATCTCTTTTGCATGGAAACACATTCTCAAAGAAAGAAGCATTTCTTGACTCCATTATAGTATTCTTGTGTTTATCTTGAATCTTCAATTCATGCACAAGAAACCTATAAGCACTACTATTGTGAGCATACCCAATAAATATGCAATCAATAGTTTTTGGTCCAATTTTCACCTTTTTGGGAGGTGGGTATTGAAACCTTTGCAAGACACCCCCCACACTCGCATGTATTGGTATGATGGCAATCTTCCATGCCACAATTCATAGGGGCTCTTATTTATTTTCTTTCGGGGCATTTTATTTAACACATAGTTTGCCGACAAGACGGCCTCTCCCCACATGTTATCCGGTAACCCCGAACTTATTAACATGGCATTCATCATGTCCTTAAGAGTCCGATTTTTTCGCTCGGCAACTCCATTAGATTGTGGGTGTATGGTGGTGTTGTTACATGTTTTATCCCATGTTGAGCACAAATACCTTCAAAAGGGAATTCATACTCACCACCACGATAACTTCTTATGACTTTTATTTTCCGGTTGAGTTGATTTTCAACTTCATTTTTATAGAGAACAAACTTCTCTATAGCCACATCTTTACTTTTGAGAAGATACACATAACAATATTTTGTGCTATCATCAACAAAAGTCATAAAGTACTTATTGCCCCCTCGTGTTTGTGTTGACTTGAAGTCACATAAATTCGTATGAACCAACTCAAGTGGTTCATTATTTCTTACAACCGAATGGAACGGAGGTTTTGTAAACTTTGCCTCTACACAAGTTTCACATTTATGTTTGTAGTCTATTTTACATTTTGGTATGCAATTCATGTTAATTAATCTACGTATAGTATCATAGTTAACATGTCCTAGTCTACCATGCCACAAATTGGAAGACTCAAGCAAGTAACGGAAGAATTATTCATTTCATTCATCTTGGGCTTATTAGCCATTACATTGCCTTTTACAATCATAGCACTAAGCTTAAACATACCATCATAAACATAACCTTTGCCTACAAACATTCCACTTTTAGACAAAGTAACCATATCGGATTCAAACATAACACGAAAACCATGCTTAATCAAAAGCGATCCGGACACCAAATTTTTTTCGAATTTTGGGCATATAGAGCACATTGTTGAGAGTCAACTCTTTCCCGGAAGTCAACTTCAGCACCACCTTTCCTTGACCTTTCACATCGAACGTGGCAGAATTTCTCATGAACAATTTCTCACCATTTTCAAGGGCTTCAAAACTACTTGTTTGAGCAAACATGCCTAGTAGCACCGGTGTCAATCCACCACTGATTTGGGTTTGAACCCACCAAATTCACCTCAGAAATTACCGCCGCCAAATGCATATCGAAAACTTCATTCGAGATAAAATCCACCATGTTTGCTTATTTCTTTGTCTTCCTACACTCGGAAGACTTGTGGCCTACAATACCACAGTTGTAACAAGTTCCACCGAACTTCTTCTTGGAGATTCCTCCCTTTGGTTTCAAACTAGAACCACCTTTTCCGGGACCAAACTTGCCTTTGGCTTTGCCATTTGCCTTGCCATTGGCCTTGGAGCTATCAACATGCTCCACCACATTGGCTTTCGCCACAAGAAGATTATTCAACTTCTTTTCCACAATCCTATTCTCTTCCTCAATCCGAAGACGAATAGCAAGCGCTTCAACATTTATTTCCTTTCGTTTATGTTTAAGGTAATTCTTGAAATCTTTCCAAGCGGGAGGCAACTTTTCAATTATTGCCGTCACTTGAAAGCTTTCACTAATTACCATCCCCTCGGCATGAATTTCATGTATTATTATTTGCAACTCTTCCACTTGACTTTTAACCGTTTTAGAGTCCACCATTTTGAAATCAAGAAAACGGCCCACAATGAATTTCTTTGTGCCCGCGTCATCGATCTTATACTTATATTCCAAGGACTCCTATAGTTCCTTTGCAGTTTTCTTAACACTATACACATTGTATAGCGTATCCGACAATCCATTAAGGATGTAATTTCTGCAAAGAAACTCCGAATGCTTCCAAGCATCAAGAGCCGAGATGGCTTGCCCATCCGTCTCATTCTCACCCAACTGTGGCGGATCTTCCTTAAGAAATCTCGCCAAGTTCAAGGTAGTCAAATAGAAAAGCATCTTTTGTTGCCACCTTTTAAAGTCTTGGCCAACAAACTTTTCCGATTTCTCACCATGGTGGTTCGAAACCGTTTGGACAACCACCATTTGAGAGTTGGTTTCCACACGAAGCGCTTCCTCCACACGAGGATTCTCGGAGTTGTTCCCAGCATTGGTTTCCATGTTTGATTGAGTAGCCATCTGAAACAAAACAAACAATTTTAGTTCAATGTTTTAAATAGTTTTCCTTCCAACGAAGAGACAGAAATTTGTCTTAAGATTGTTGGAATAACTATTACAAAATAATAGAAAATTACAGAAAAACTAAATAAAACAAAAATACACAGAAGAAAAGATGAGGAAAAAGATTTGTCGTTGAATTCCGAGTCGTATGAAATCACACTCTCCTTAAGACAAATTTCGCCCCCTCACCACGTTGTGCTTGAGATTGAATGGAACGATTGCCTCCCAGGATGAAACGGATCAACCGGACGGTGGTTGCACAATAATACCTCCGGCGAATTGAAGTTAATGCTTTGACGATATCACCACCAATGCAATATGCAGGAGGCCAAAGGAATGATTTATCAATATGCAACGAAATAGAGAGGAGAGGATTTCTGGAAAAATCTGTGTAGTGTCCTCTTATTGTGTTCTTGTCTTTATATAATCCAATGAGATAACAGAAAATTAAAATCATGTTTTAATTTTCTTAATTAATACTCCCTCCGTCCCAGACCAAGGGTCCTCGGGGGGAATTTCACGCTTCTTAAGAAATTTTTTTAAAATGGGTAAAAAAATTTAGGAGAGAGAATGTAAAAGTTAAATGTGTGGTAGGGAATAGGAGAGAGAATGTAAAAGTTAAAAATATTTAATAGGAGAGAGAATGTGTGGGAGGAATAGTAATGGTTTTTTTGTAAATATATGAAAATGATAAGGGTATAAATATATGAAAAACTTTCCATTTAAGGAAAGAGACTCTTGGTCTGGGACGGACCAAAAAGGAAAGTAGGACTCTTGGTCTGGGACGGAGGGAGTACAATTATTGAAATAATTGCACAATTATTTGGCTCATAATATCCATATGATCAGTTACATGGCTGTTTGATTTACACACTCTTAACAGCCTTGTGAACAGTTACAAATCAGTATGAAATCAATTCTGGCGTACAGCTCCTGGAGCCCAGGCGCCCGCCTCGGGAAATGCCAGGTGTCCGCCTCGGAGGTGGCACGACGGGGCTGCACCCACTGCGTCCGCCTCACTTCCAGTTTCAGTGGGTCAAGTTTTGGAAAAAAAATGCAAAAAGTGGGCTCGTGCGGACAGGCTATTTCGGAGCTACATTCGTGTCCGCAGGACGCGCATGCACATGAACAGGCTATTTCGGAGCTACATTCGTGTCCGCAGGACGCGCATGCACATGAGTTCGGTAGCCCGAAGCCTATTTCAGTCCATGATTTGCACCCCCCTGCGCACCTGTGCGCGAGAGAGAGCCTCTATGTACCACAATCTTACTCCCTACTAAAGTGTAGGAGTATATAAACTAAGCCACTTTTCCATCTTTTTTCAATGTGGGATAACCACATTTTACCCTTTCCAACCCATTAACTTTGAGCCTTCATATCTCATTCATTTCTCAACCATTTTGAACAAGTGAATCTATTATTTCAATGTACTCATGGAGTAGAACACAATTCAACAATCAATTAGTCATTTTGACAAATAACTAATTAAGAAAATAACTCATTATTTCCTTCAAAACACAATTTTTTCCAACAATTTGTTATTGTAATTATGATATATGGGTCCTATTAATATAAAAGTAATAAAATATTTTCATTTTAAAATTGTTTAGTTTGTAGTGCAATACCCAATAATAAAAAAGTGAAACGGGGCGGATGGAGTATATAGTAAGCATAGATATTATGGGGGTAAGTGGAAGGGCTGAGTGAAATATAGTGGGGGTGAGTGGATGAGTGGAATATAGTAGGGGTTAGTAGAAGGGATGAGTGGAGGAATATTATCTTTACCTAAACAAAACAAGTATGCTAATTAATTGAAATTGTCAACAGCTTAAAAAAAGCAAAAAAAAAAAAAACAAAACAGAACAAAATTAGTGTTGTCGATAATATTGTCAACACTAAAAATAACAATTTTCACACCAATTCAAAAAGACGAAAATAATTAAGATATTTAAAACACCGGAAATACAATAAACATAAGATAGTAGATTTTTCTCAAGTTATATAAATATAACTTGAGGGTGCCCGAATGGCAATACCTTTCTAATAAATAAACGGTCATTAAAAGGTCGAAAAGTTCCCTAATGGCTTTCAATCAATAGCTCAGTGGAACAACTAATATAGAACACACTCTGTATAAGAACGCTCTATCTCACACACAGAAACACTCTAAAAGTGAGAGCTATTCACTATAACTCAATGGTGTTGGATAAAGCGTTGCCAACACATGGGACAATACTGTGAGACTTTGTTCTATCTTGTGCAAATCTCAACTATGGATTGAGTGATTTGAAGTTGTAAGATGCTTTCATTTATATAGGCTTCTAGATTTTGAGCCTACTCAATCTCGCCAGATTTCAGCCATGAGACAAGTGGAACCACATTTCCGCTTTTAGCTCCACCTTCCTTGTTTGTATGAAGACTTGGTCATCCCTTGTTTCATTGCTTGTGCATCTAAGTTTCTTCAGCCTTGTACACGTTATCTTCAGTCCCTCCATGTAGATAACTCTCTAACCAACTTTACTTGATCTCCACTTTTACACATAAATAGGGATTTATGTGTAACATCCATTTTTTTTACTCAATTTCCACGTTTTGTACAACCATTTGTACATGTTCAAACACATTTCTAACAAACCAACAATAGACATGAAAACCATTAACAATCACTTTGTAATTTATGAATAACATGTAGTAACTATCCTCATTTTAAACTGTCAGCACGACGGCAACACATGAGACAACACTAAGACTATCCTCATCAATCAGTGACCCTGACCCAACCCAACCTCAAATAAAATATTAATTTCTTTCACTTCCATATACACTACTCCCAAGCTTATATAATTTCTACTCCCATCAGTGACCCAACCCCAACCCAACCTTTTAATAAAATATTTATTTCTCTTTACTCCAACTTACTTAAAATACTTATCATTTATTTTTTTAAATAATTTATTAGTAATAATATTTCTAAAATTACCCGTACAATTATTAAAAATAATTACCCATACAATTATAAATTCATAATTTATAATTTACTTGATATATTTTTTTATTTTTTTTATTTTATGTAATTATTATTTTATTTTTAAATATATATTTATATAAATACATGCCACCCAATTATTGGGTGACATGTATCAAAAACAAGGCAAACAACCTGACCTAACTTCAAGGTCGGGCAGCTGCCCAGGTCATGAAAATAACTTGACTTTCTATTTATTTATTTATTTATTGTTTTTGGTTTTGTCTTTTATGGTGACCCTCCCTCGAGGGTCACCGATGTGAGTGGTCTAATGTCAACACTGATGTGGCAACACAGGGGAAAACACCAATGTCAACACACAGATGTTAATACTAACAATCTCTCCCTTAGTTACACATTTATTCACAAAATACAAAGTGATGTTCCTGAATAACAATGTTAGTTATTTAACTCCAAATTAGATCTCCCCCTTAATATTATACTCCCCCTCAACCCAAGATTTAAAAAAAACAAACAAAGGATTATTATAAATTAATCAAAAATATCCCAAAATAAACTATCCAATAAACAACCAATTTAAACCCAAAAAAAAAAATTAAATTGTTTAAGCAACAATCCAAATAAATAAAAATTATTTTAGATCACCAAATCCAATAAAACATTAACCCCATAAACCTCTAGATTCGATGGTTGGATTAGTTTGAGGATCAACCCTTACACCTTCAGTTTCCTCAGCTCCAGCACTTGTACCAGCATTGGCAGAAACATCACGTCGTCCTCGATCTCCCCCTATTTGGGAAAAAATCAAATATACCATTTGCTCGATGTCTGCTCTCATTTTCAGCCACCCTTGCATCTGAGAATCAATGTGCTTCATTTGCCTATGGAAAAAAATTAGTACAATGGAAGCATCAATCATTACTGGTGGAGTATTGCCTTGAGTGTTGCCTTTTCTCGGGACAATACTTAGGGCAACACCTAGAACTGGAGTAGCAGTAGGACTAGTAGGAGCAACTGAAACCCAAGGAAGATCTTTATATCTATCTCCCTCAATGAAATGCTTACCAATCTTGTAGTACACAGGATTCTCAGTAAAGTAATCAACATTCCATAGGGTTAGGGATTGGAATGTGAGAACATTAAAGATGAGAGATGGAAAGATATATGTAGAAGCCTTCTTTATCTTTGCCCAAGCAGCCAAGTGAGTGCATACCACTCTCCCAAAGTTTACCCTCTGTCTATTCCCCATCTTATCAACAAAGTGGCTTGCTCTAGGGTGATTGTGTTCTCATTAGCTGTTGGAAGCCAATTAGTTATACAAAGTTTGTGAAGAACATAAAACAGAGAGGTAAGATGGGTTGTCGTAAAATGATCACTTCACACATTCATTCTTTCACCAGTAAGGTAGTTGGCTAAGGTATTAGGCTCAATATCCACACACTCAACATCCACGTTAAGAAGGCCAAAGGCTCTATTAATCACCGAAGGGTTAAAGTCATAGATGGTTTCACTCACAAATATTTTTCCATAACAAGGAGTATTCCTATCATCTATGTCTTCACGTAGAAGGGCATAGAAATTTCTCACCACACTCTCAACATACCTAGATACCTTTGTCACATTTGCTAAAAATCGCCTATCCTCAAGAAATTGGTATATGCCATAGGTTTTGAACTTACTAACTTCAATAATTCTTTCATTAAGAATCTTTTTTTATAAGTTTTGAACCCATTTGTCTAAATTAGACTCACTAAAGAATTCCTCATATAAAAAGGGAAGTTCATAAAAATCAAATGACTCATGTTCATTTCTAGCTAGGGTTTGGAGAAGAAGTAGGTGATACCTCAGGTGTGGTGGTGGATGTGGTTCCATGTGTTGTGGCTGTTACAGTAGGTGTTGTAGATGGTGTTGTCTCTGCTTCGACAACACTTGAGACAATACTTCATCAATCTCTCCTGTGCTTTAGCTAGTATTTATCAACGTCATACTCAAACCAAGTTTCATCATCTGAAGTGGATGACTTCTCTTTGCTTACTCTGTAATTTTCATCTGATCCTTCTTCAGACGATACCTCAAGTGAGGCGCTTGACTCTTCATCGATTATTTCAACTGGGTCATTAGGTGTATTTGAAGCTTCATCTCTTGGCCTTGACAAAGTCTTAAGTCTCTCTGATATACGCGGCAAAAGATTAAGCCTTATACGGAGCATCAATGGATTTTCTCTTCCTTGTCTTCTTAGGAAGAGCCAAGGTGAGCTCTTGAGGTTGAGGACTCTCAGGAATGACCATCGAAACAGGAGTGGGAGAAGGATTCGACATAACCAAATCAAGGGTTAGTGTTGTGGAAAATGTTGCCACATGTGATGTTTCCATGGGAATGGCAACACTTGAAGCAACAATGGAAGGGCCTAAGGGAGAAATGTAAATGGGTGAAGCATTTTGAGAGTTGTTTGAAGGGCTAGCCATGGAGGAATACGGGAAGAAAAAAGCTGAATATGGAGGGTTGTTTTAGAGAGAGAGACGTGAAAGTGAGTGGGAAACGGTGAAGAGAGAGTGACTGTGGAAGGTGGAGTAATTAAGTTAGATAGGAAGAGAAAATAAGGATTGATTTGAAACAATCCACTATCCTATTTGCTCTTTAATTAAAAACATTTTTTATATTAATAAAATTTGTAACAAATTCTAAATAAAAAGATTAAACCTAACAATGTGAAATTTGGCCATATTAATTTTTTTATTATTATAAAATGAGTTGGTCTTACAAAAAACGCGTTTTTTCTGGCACTTAGAAAAAATGTGTTTTGTTTTCCCCGTTTGTGCCAGTGCCAGTTTAACAAAGTGCCAGTGTGACAAAGTGCCAGTGCATGTGTAACAAAGTGCCAGTGTAAAAAAGTGTCAGTACCAGTTTAACAAAGTGCCAGTGTAAACAAAGTGCCAGTGCATGTGTAACAAAGTGCCAGTGTAAAAAGTGTCAGTGCCAGTTTAACAAAGTGCCAGTACACTAACACTGGCACTTTGTTAAACTGGCACTGACGCTTTTTACACTGGCACTTTTATATACATGTACTAGCACTCTTCACACTGGCACTCTTTTACACTAACACTGGCACTTTATTACACATGCACTGGCACTGAGTTTCTGGACAAATGGAGTGATCGCACCCATCCTTGGATGCTTGTCACTCTTCACACTGGCACTTTTTTACACTAACACTGGCACTTTGTTGCACATGCACTGGCATGGAGTTTCTGGACAAAGAGAGCTTTTAACTGGCACTTTTTTAGACGTGCACTGGTACATTTTTACCATAACCCTGACAATTATTTAGACAACTGCTGGCACTCTTAAATGCTAATCCTTCACTCGCCCCACTTACGTCTATCGATAGCTTCTGTAATTGTTTGTCTTTTGGGTTTTGTGATGCGGAATTGTTTCGGTTTTCAATCTCTGTTTTTCATTGGTTTTATTTAGGTTTGTCTAAGTTGTTTTATTTTGGACGGCTAAGCTTTGATAGCGGCGACGTTGTCTTCGTCGGCTTCGGCTACGGTTTGCTTTAATTCTAGCTGTAATGAAGTG